>CM032177.1:24692699-24709324 GCA_018908115.1 Anopheles rivulorum | reverse complement strand
AAGACTGTAATATACGCTCGACTCTGAGCATAAAATTATAATCAGTTCAATAATTGGGTCTAGCCTAAGTCAAAAACAGCTTCCTTTAATCTGGATGGGAAAAAGGTTAATGTTGGTTAGAGTCTGCTATATTAAGGAGGGATGCTTCATTTTGCTAATGCAAGTTATGCTAGAGTCGCACCCAGCAATGGTGAATTGAGGCGAAATTCTAGACAGGTGAAATGATGGCGGCAGGATGTTGAATGCGTATCGGATGCCAATTTGCATGTTGGGGAGAAATTAATATCAATTTATCTGTCCCTTTCGTGCGGCGCTCGGTATTGGTGGATGGAACACAATGGTACCTTGAAATTTTGGGACGAGAATGTGTTGGAATGCAGCGAGCATAAATTATGTTTCACCGTACCTGGCTGCAACTGTACAATCGGAAACAGTCTGGCACTCCTTTACGCCACGGTTAGGTTGGTTTACCGCGGATTTATTAAATACCATATAATTTACATGCCCGGCGTGAACCTAGAGTAGTTGGTTTCTGTGAGTACTATTAGGGTTGGTCATATTCAATAGTTCGGATATAATCAGAGCGAACTGTGTGAAAAGACTTTTGTTAAATTTAAGGTACTTTACCTTATTCAGACTGCATCGCATGTTTAACGCACAATAGACACTGGAATTACCGGAGATTTGCTTTTAAAACTGGGAGCGAAAACTTAATTTCCCTGCAATTGATCCACTTATTCAAGAACGGTAGAATCTGGCACTGGGCCATCGGTAGATTGCTGCCAAACGCATCTGAAACGCATTGTTTTCGGTACACTGAAGCATCCGAGAGTGCTGTCGATTGTGCTGGCTTCCATGTGCATAATTTAACACATAGCACACAAACTCTGCAGCATGTGCGGTGATCTGAGCCCAAACCGCGGCTAATAACCTATGTAGGATGAACTAATTAGTGTTCCACCGAATCATATTACCGAGTGTTCCCGAGTGTTCCCAAGAGTGCATATAATTTTGGGCGACGTTGAATATGCAACAACCAGCATTACGCATACAATCGATTAGGCTTGCAGAGCAACGGATACTCCTCTGGAGACTTTAGGGTTCGACTCCACGAGCCTTAGGTTAGGTAAGCCTTTGAGGTTTTATATGCGGTCGTGTGAGATCGTAAACTCTTGTCTTTGGCGACCGCGGTGTTATAAACATTAACGACGACTTTGGTCATAAATGGAGACGATATTCTTTTCCGTTGTTTCTGCTTTACAAGACACGCTCTTTTCTTGTAGTAATGAAAAGGCATAAAATGTTGTAATGTATAAAATGAATCGATGGAGCGATGAACCGTGAAATCGTGGAAGCGATGCTGCCACGTTAGCCTCCAGGAAATTCAACCCAATTCTTATCTTGATTTTATGATAAGACTGTGAAAATCGTAAACCATTTTGCTATGTGGTTTTGTAATGAATTTTCCAGATTAAGGACAAATGCTGGGACAAAAATAATTGAATTTGCAAACTTGTCGACATTGAATTATGAAAGGTAAACAAACTAATATTGAAATTTTTACATTTGTAACAAGAACAATAAGTAGAACAGCGTGAGCAACCAAATGTCAAGAACATAGTTAAAGCTTTAAAGCATACTTTTTATCCATAACGAAGATTAGGTCGTATCGCTCAGTCTTTCGTCCTTAGTGAGACCTGGTTTAAAGCTTGATAGAAAAAAACAGAAATTATAAATTAATTTAAAAATATGATTAAATTTTTCGTTCATCAACGTGAACAGACTGATTTGTGTTAGACCTTAACATTGTGTTGTCCACAACTGAAATGAATGGGGTGAATGAGAGGGGTTTGGGTAAATCTCCTTCAATCTTTGTGTTTTCAGTTAACTCCCATTGAAGAGGATACAGGTCCAAAAAGATATAAAAAATCAATATTCAGTGATTGATTCAGTGCCAGGTCTTCATGCTTTTCATGTTCGCGTATCTGCTAAAGTTTTATCTAATAATTTATACGTTGAGTTGTGAAGTATTGTTTAGATTAACAGCTTTCTTGGCAAGAATGTTGAGATTTCAGAGGTTGTATGTACTAAAGCTTACGAAACAGGCTCACATTTCACGCGCTTTCATTCTTACTCTTATACTTCTGAGGAAGTTGTTTGCATCATTTTTCCTTCATTCGGTCTCTTCCATTTTCATTCCGTTGTTTTTGTGTCGGTTATAGTATATTCTGCTTTATCTGTTTCGATTTTCAATTCAATGTTTCATTTTTACATTTTCCCAACATCTTCTTGCCGCCTTCTCAATGTAGGAGAAAACTTTTGGACTGTATCTGACAAATTGTGAAGCAAATTATGACCTTTTTCTTCACCAACATGAATCGCCTTGCTTCTATACATTTCGCTGAATTTCGCGCGAGTCGCTGTGAAAGTATTTTTTCTTGCAATCTGAGAGTTTTGAAGTGCAAAGAAGGATTCGAAAACATTTTTTGGCAACAGGGAAGGAAAACTTATTTGGCAAATGACCACAGGATCTTGCGAACGATATTGAAGTTGCTAGTGTCTGTAAAATGAGAGATATTCAGCACATTATAGCAACACTAAAACGTAGTAGAATGTAATATAAAACATAATATTACTAAAAATATTATGTATTTCTTGTTAATTTTTACAATTTAAAATTATTTATGTTTGTTTTATATAAAAAAAAAACTTTTTTTATTAGAGAACAAGTTACCTGAAATGTAAAATATATATATTTTTTTAGTATTTTAAAAGAATTTCTTTTTTTTTCGTCGCTTGCGAGAGTTCATGTGTTCAAGTGCCGAAAAGGATACCAACACTACAAATGGTCCAAAGAACGTCCATGCGTCCGAACCGAAATAATCCTTTTCATGGTAGAAACTAAGGCTTCTTTTAATACCTTTCGACACAGAACCTCTCCTCATGCTTAACAAATGTCTCTAAGTTTGGTTTGCTTCGGTGATCTTATTTGAAGTGTCCTTGTGTCGAGCACAGATAGAACAGCTTCTCTGCGTTTACCAGCAAGAATGCTTTTTCCTAGTATGCGGCAACTAGTTTTTGAGTGCAGCAAATGTGTGTGCATTCGAAATAAGGTAACAAATACAGAATAAGACCCTGCATGTGACTGTTGATCCCATTATGAAACAAATTATTCTTTAAGAATCTGTGATTTAAGCTAAGCATGAACACGTTCGAGAAAAAGCATTTCGTTCAAGCTATTTCCGTTCTACGTTCATGTACAAAAGGGCTTTTTGGTGGTAGTGCATAGGAAAAGCATTATCGGGAATAGAAATTGGAATACTACCGTGAAGTTCGTCTGTGTTTTTCTGTAAACGGGCGAGCGATATGGAGCGTTGCCAAAACGAAATCGATAGCTTAAGGGCTCGTTTTAACGAAGCTAGGTGTTATGAGGTGATGTCTGTTTTGGAATTGTGAGCTTTTGTCGAAGCCACCGAAAAAATGTACAATGTTTCTGGAAAATCTTCTGAAAATAATATGTGAGTATTGGATTGAATTCACATTGGACTCAATAGCTTTTATTCTATATTTTCTTATAGATTGGTTAACGAAGGAAGAAATCGAGTGACACTACAAATGATTTTCGATTTGGCAATAAGTTCAACGACACCGTGAAAACAACAGAAAACATTTTGTAAAACAAAAAAAAAGTTTATATATTCAGTGAAAAAAAAAAGAAATATTCGGGTTGAGGCTTCAGTTTTCAACAAAGTTGTGTTTGTTTCCTACTTCATGAATTTTAATTCTTTCAAAAAAAAAAGCTTTCATTGAACGAAATGGAGCACATACAAAAGAATACCCTAACGTTTATTTGTATTCAAAGATAATAATTTATTTCAATGAATTCTTCCCATTGTTAGTAAACACTTATTATACAATCGCAAATAGTAAACGATAAAAGAAGGACGAAAGACATGAAAGACATGCATGATAAAACGAGTGTACGACACTGTAAACCTCATAGATCAGAAGCTACAAGATGCATTATTCCATACAATCCTAGCACAACCTTTGTTCCATAACACACGAAAAAGGAAAAATGAGAAAATGCTAGAGAAAATAGTAAACAAACCATCAAATCTGCACCGGACCATCGCGAACAGAAAAGAGCGGTTAAGATAAAAGGAAAACATTAAACAACCATGACGGAAAAATGTCAAGCAAGCCCTTAACAGCCAGCCAGCGCCGCTTAACACTTCAATAACTTTTCATTAAGCTAACTTTACGTTCCGGTGACGTACCTAAAGCGAAAGTGAGAGTGGCGATGAAACCATAATGGAAAACTAATTATAAGTAATTCGCATAATTAAAACCGCCAAAAAGACCAAAAAGCACTAAAGCTCTTTGGCGAGCAATGACAACGACATCCAATACAGTTACAAAGACTAAAGCAGCGTGGTTTATCACGTGTAGTAGCTGCTGAATCCTTTGCTTGGACCGGAAATACGATGACAACAATGTTTACTTCGTCTTTTCAAGCGTTTCAGTGCTACTTTTACCAGAACACTTGCAGAATGGCATTTATCCAAACGGCAGACAGTTGGAAACCGCAACGGAAAAATTAGTAACATATTTTCCGCATTTTCTCCGCGTCTCAGCTGCATTGTTGATGTTGCAAAAAGATTTCCCACCACCGACCGTGGTCGCTGGAAATGTGCCACAAAAAGTTGCGTCTTGTTGGGAACGGCCGAAGAAATTAGTCAAGCGGTTTAAGCATCTTTCAGAGCGGGTTTTTGTAGAAGATTGCGCGTTATTTTGCAAAAAGCCTCAAATGGAGGAGTTTATTGTATTACAGGCAAGAAATATGGCCTGACGCAACGTCATCGCGGAGGTGTTTGTCTTCTGTACTTGTTGGCAAAAAGTAAGCTGGAAGTAAATTATTTCTACCTCAATAAACTTTTGCGCTTCACAACAGCATCCGCATGCACCATGCGGACGAGTACTAAGATTAAGTAATAAAAGTCGCTTTGCAATGCGTTTTTATAAGGCGAGTATGGTTTAATTAAAACTTGAGCTGAACACCTGAATTTTCTTCCATGGAAAAGTGTGTTCTGACTCGAATGCTGCTGTCCACTGAGCTGCGTTTTGCAAAAACACTCACTGAAAGCGCCTTTCCGTGGATGACGCATGAAAAGAATTTTTTGCCACAAAAGCATGAAGCACATCTCTATTTCTTAATAAGAGACCGAAATGATTCTTAATCAACGAACGACCATGCATTTTTAATAAAGGATATTAAAAATGAAAAAAGCTATTGAAATGCAGTTCGTTCTGCTGAAAAAGAGATAATTGCACAATGAGACTATTGAAAGGCTGTTCAATGGAATTCGATATAATCTGGTATTGAATGATCTCGTTTTACTGCTACCATCTTGAAAGGATATTCATTCAAACGTTTCGGTTCCAGCAACAAAACGATTTATGAGACATTCATTCCTACCGAAAACATCAGCGCACTTAACTCTTGCTGATAACGACGTATCTACTAACTAAGTGGTGAATAATGCATATTATTCGAGAGATTATAATGCATAAATATCATTTAAAGCGCGTCTTATAATAGGCATTATAAAAACATTCTGCAGAAGATTCATGCTGAAAATATTTTATTTAATATTTACCATTATTCTTACAACATAAGAGATCTTTTGTACAATTTATTAGTTTAAATACGAGTTTTCAATTGAGTGTAAAACATGTAAGTGTATGATATCATATATCAGCCAATAATTTTGTTCTTTACATCTTTCTCTTCGACAGATTTGATTGATATGACGCAACAACTAGCAACCTTCTGCATGAATGCCTACCTCCCGTAAGAAAAGCCGAAAGAAATTGTGTAGTGTATTTCAATATGATTCAAGTCTACAGTAGCAAAGTTTGGCAAGCAGATCACCGACGATGATATATTCTTCGATACTTTACCGATTGAGCAGCGCATCACCGCTCAGAAGAATACCTTAGTTCTCTTACAGCACTGCCTATAACGTTGTTGAATATCTCCACGCACACCAAACACCTTTTGCCTTTGTACGATGAATGTTTCTTGCAAACTATCGCATTTCCTTCAGCTATATTTTATTTGCATTATCGGACTGATCGAGGTGTGTGGATTGGAGACCAACGTCCAACGTCGGACGGATGTAAAAAATCTGTCCACAGCCTTACCATTTGGTTTCGAGGCGCTTAAAGACACCACCTTCGAACAATATAAATCACCGTCATCCGAAAACAATGGCCATAGGCGATCGACTTTCATTCGACATCAATCGGAACCCCATCCAAACCCCTTTCAATCCGATGCAAAATCTGGGAGGACACATCAACGTGAGCACCGGAAAAACTACGACACAATCATCCCATTATCCACGGAGGCAAAAGATGAGCTACATGCGGTCGATAAGTCGGAAAACAATCAAGCGGAAATGAAACTTTCCCATCGTCATCGTCAACCAGGAAGTGAAGATATAAAAGTTGGTGAAGGTGTCCAAAAGGCGGCTCGCATGCTTGACGATCGGCTTCCTGTGGATGATGACGTTGTTGATGCTGCCAAGGACGAATACTATGACGCTGCAAGCAGAGAAGAGACCGAAGGTGATAATTATGAGGATGGTAAAATCATCAATTCGGGTGCGTTGGACAACTTTTTCGACGGAAAATCTACGGCCTCGTCGAGTGGAGCGTCAGGTGCTGAGAATGTATATCGGAAGGGTTCAAAAAATGTGCATGATTATAAAAGTGGAAATACAGAGGGTGCTCTGGAATCGAATGCCCAAGAAGAACTCGACGAAGTGGACGAGGATGATGAGGAGGAGGAGGATGAGGAAGAAGATGATAGTGAAGTGTCATATGGCGAGGATGTGCTTCCACCGAGTGAAGCGTTCGGCACATTTGGTGGGAAAACTGATGGTGGGTCGAAAGTGGAGGAGACGCCATACTTTCTGGTCGAGCCCCAGAGTACTTATGTGATCCGGAGCAAGCCAGCCGTCCTGAAGTGCAAAGCAGCCAACACGTTGNTCGACATCAATCGGAACCCCATCCAAACCCCTTTCAATCCGATGCAAAATCTGGGAGGACACATCAACGTGAGCACCGGAAAAACTACGACACAATCATCCCATTATCCACGGAGGCAAAAGATGAGCTACATGCGGTCGATAAGTCGGAAAACAATCAAGCGGAAATGAAACTTTCCCATCGTCATCGTCAACCAGGAAGTGAAGATATAAAAGTTGGTGAAGGTGTCCAAAAGGCGGCTCGCATGCTTGACGATCGGCTTCCTGTGGATGATGACGTTGTTGATGCTGCCAAGGACGAATACTATGACGCTGCAAGCAGAGAAGAGACCGAAGGTGATAATTATGAGGATGGTAAAATCATCAATTCGGGTGCGTTGGACAACTTTTTCGACGGAAAATCTACGGCCTCGTCGAGTGGAGCGTCAGGTGCTGAGGGTGAATATCGGAAGGGTTCAAAAAATGTGCATGATTATAAAAGTGGAAATACAGAGGGTGCTCTGGAATCGAATGCCCAAGAAGAACTCGACGAAGTGGACGAGGATGATGAGGAGGAGGAGGATGAGGAAGAAGATGATAGTGAAGTGTCATATGGCGAGGATGTGCTTCCACCGAGTGAAGCGTTCGGCACATTTGGTGGGAAAACTGATGGTGGGTCGAAAGTGGAGGAGACGCCATACTTTCTGGTCGAGCCCCAGAGTACTTATGTGATCCGGAGCAAGCCAGCCGTCCTGAAGTGCAAAGCAGCCAACACGTTGCAGGTTAGTCGATGGGGACATGATGGAAAATGTTTTTAATTTATGCACCTCGGAAGAAATCTGAGGGAGCCAGTCATACATGAAATAGCCATAAAAGAGGTGTGTTTGATGAATTTTAGCTGATGAACATGCTTTGTCTGTTCAAACAGGCCTGGGAATGGAGTATGGTAGAGGACTAGTTTCGCCGTTTATAAAAGTTTGTATCATTGGTATTTTCCTTTAAAAAAGAACATGCAAGTAATTTGTTCGTTCTCATTGCACAAAAAAATATTTCTTATTTATTGATGAAATTAAGGATGAAGATTGTCATGGTTAAGAAATTGTACCAAATGGATCATCTATCGTTTCTCAAATAATGAAAGGGTTTAAGAAAATCATAGCATTAAAAAAGAACAAACGCCCTAGACAATTGTTGTGGACAGTGGAAGAATGCAACATATTTAATATTTGATATTGTCCTGTCACTTCTCCAGTGATGAAATGCTTGGCAGGATTGCTGAAGCATTTGAAGGAGCAAAAACCGCCAAAGAAGTGTTACTCTTGACTCGATTTAAGCTTTCGGTTTGGTAGTTTTGTTGCTGTGTTGATTCTCAAAGTGGCATGTCGAATGCCAACAGCAAACAACAGCAGATCGGAAGTAAGATGGCACCGACGCAGCGTGTTCTGGCGATTTGAATAAAGAAAGGTTTGATTCGACGATTGGGAGAAAGTGTGAGAAGACGTTGCGTCCAGCCTCGACTATATAGGATTCTTAATCCTTTTAAGAGGACTATGCTGAGCCTTCGCAGAGCACGCTATGTTTTATTCAGCGTTCAGGATGTAGCGATAAATTTTATCAGACGGTCAGACAGCTGCTGAACCGAGATTTTGTTTACTTCGTTTTTATGCGTGTGGATATGGTTAGACTATTTTGAGTATAAATGTTTTTTTTTTTCTTTTGTCTGATACTTTTAGATTCATTTCAAGTGCAGTGGCAGTATCAAGCCTCCACCCTCGATCGAAGAGTCGCATGTCGACCCTCACAGTGGCGTTCACTTTCAGGAAGTGACGGCTACAATATCCCGCGACCTGGTGTACGAGTACTTCGGCAAGCTACCGTTCAAATGCGAATGCCACGCTTGGGCCCCTCGCGGAAAAGCCGTCAGCCAGCCGGCCTCGATAATTGTTGCGTGTAAGTATTTTTGTGAGTAGTGTGAAGGAGCGGATGAGAAGCATTAAATTATACAGGCGCTCTAAGAGGCTTTAAAAGTATGCATCACTTGTTGAATGGGATGGGTGAGTCATCTCATAAAACAGGTACACAGGTTTGAAGCAAATGTGCTAGAGTAAAAGTCTGAACAAACGACTGTACATCGTCACTTTATAGCGGCTACGATTCTACGCAGAATGGGAGCTAACTCAAGGCTTGTGTAATGTTAAATTTATTAAAGAAATGAATAATAAAGTTGTTGAAAAGTCGGATGTTGAAGGCATGAAATGCCACCACGCCCTACATAAATGTAGAACGCTGTTCGAAGATCACGGCTATAATGTGGGTTTACTGCATGGAAATAGCAAATAAAATATTGGTATTTCGTATTTAAAAGTTTCTTTTTAATTTAGATATTCAACTTAATTATTTTTATTTAAACTGCTCCAAGCATGTTTAAAGTTACTGGCTAATGAAACACGCCACTGCGAGTGTTTGCCTGTATCTGAAGGTACGCCACAGAAACTCTTGTCCATATGTTAGCGTAAAAGTAAACTGGAAACAATGTTTTACACCGCCACAGGATCCTAAAATGCGCTTGTTATCAGTACAAATAATGGCGTATGTATGACTCATTGCTTAAGGGCCAGAAATTGGAACATTTGACGGCTGTACTTAGGTGCTTAGGATGTCTTACCGGCAAGAAGGTGTTATTTTTCCACCACATCTAAACCTCTGTACTTAGAGGCTTTCGCGAGTTGCGGTTACAAGTATTCAAAACGTGTGGTTAATGCTTTCCGGAATTATTTTGCAGGATGGGGAAGCATTTTCCATCTGCTTCCAACGCGCTTTTCGTACTTGCGTCTTAAGCTGCCTGTAAGGTTTCGTTAGTTAAGTTACCATTTCGTAGACAGTATGAAGCAAATTCTTGGTTGGAGGGTAACAGCGATGAAGCCAAACGATTGGAAATAAAAAGCACTCGGTGGATTATTCCTACAGTTAGCCGAAAATCAACAGAGAGGTCGTGAGCTAGGGAGAAGTTATGGTTTTCAATGAGGTTCTTATTAAACGTAACCATTTCCTGTTAATAAACCGAAATGTATGAAATTTGATACACCATGTTTGACAGGATAAATGTTGTGGGTTTAGTAATATTGGTACAGGAGTTGAGTGAAAATACAATAAAAGTGCTGGAAAACTTTGAAGAAATTGTAAAACATTCAGATCCGGGTGCAAAGGAAATTCGCAATAAAGAGGTCGTGTAAACGATTGTACCATTACGTTTATTAATTCTATCATCTGAATGATACCGTTTTGTTTGATCTAACAACATATTTTAAAGAACCTGTTTTACTTATCAATTCAATAAAAGTAAACATGACGTAAGATAAAGACATGATTTATGATAGGCATGTTAAAGAAACACAGGTCTGCATGAGATTCGGGCTGATTTTAAGTTTAGATAAGCCATTTTAATGAACTTTTGTGCAAAATATTGTATTAAAATGCTAAAACAAAGAAGACAAATCATCGCAAATTATTCATGCGATATGTTTAGATATTGGAGAGCATTCAAGGTCGCAGTGAACTAATTTGTTAAAGTTAATCAACTGAAAAAGTCATTTTTTTATAATGCAAAAAAATAAAACACAGATATTATTAATTATCTTGGATTACGTTTGGAAAATCTATGAACTCACGCATAGTCATCATATTTCAATATTATGATAAAAACCACCATCTTTCCCTGTTTTGCTCAAGAATTGAAAATTTATGCCATTCGCCTCTGTGAGCAGAAATCACCTACACATGTTTCAACAAATTGGTAATAAAAATTCCTCAAAACTCGATGCAACATAGCGGTGGCAGCTCCTTAACGAAACATGTTCCTAAAAACTTGATGATGAACTGCTTCGATTGAGTAGAACGTTGTATTCCCGCAGACCACAATGTTACAACTGCTTAATTATAAAAACAAACCAAACGCACGGGAAGAAGAAGCTATTCGAGTCCATATGCTATCCGCCGCCACGCTGGGTCATAAATCATATCCGGGATGCGTAGTGNTTTTTTTTTCTTTTGTCTGATACTTTTAGATTCATTTCAAGTGCAGTGGCAGTATCAAGCCTCCACCCTCGATCGAAGAGTCGCATGTCGACCCTCACAGTGGCGTTCACTTTCAGGAAGTGACGGCTACAATATCCCGCGACCTGGTGTACGAGTACTTCGGCAAGCTACCGTTCAAATGCGAATGCCACGCTTGGGCCCCTCGCGGAAAAGCCGTCAGCCAGCCGGCCTCGATAATTGTTGCGTGTAAGTATTTTTGTGAGTAGTGTGAAGGAGCGGATGAGAAGCATTAAATTATACAGGGGCACTAAGAGGCTTTAAAAGTATGCATAACTTGTTGAATGGGATGGGTGAGTCATCTCATAAAACAGGTACACAGGTTTGAAGCAAATGTGCTAGAGTAAAAGTCTGAACAAACGACTATACATCCTCACTTTATAGCGGCTCTACGATGAATGGGAGCTAACTCAAGGCTTGTGTAATGTTAAATTTATTAAAGAAATGAATAATAAAGTTGTTGAAAAGTCGGATGTTAAAGGTATGAAATGCCACCACGCCCTACATATATGTAGAACGCTGTTCGAAGATCACGGCTATAATGTGGGTTTACTGCATGGAAATAGCAAATAAAATATTGGTATTTCGTATTTAAAAGTTTCTTTTTAATTTAGATATTCAACTTAATTAATTTTATTTAAACTGCTCCAAACTAAGCATGTTTAAAGTTGCTGGCTAATGAAACACGCCACTGCGAGTGTTTGCCTGTATCAGAAGGTACGCCACAAAAACTCTTGTCCATATGTTAGCGTAAAAGTAAACTGGAAACAATGTTTTACACCGCCACAGGATCCTAAAATGCGCTTGTTATCAGTACAAATAATGGCGTATATATGACTCATTGGTTAAAGGCCCGAAATTGGAACATTTGACGGCTGTACTTAGGTGCTTAGGATGTCTTACCAGCAAGAAGGTGTTATTTTTCCACCACATCTAAACCTCTGTACTTAGAGGCTTTCGCGAGTTGCGGTTACAAGTATTCAAAACGTGTGGTTAATGCTTTCCGGAATTATTTTGCAGGATGGGGAAGCATTTTCCATCTGCTTCCAACGCGCTTTTCGTACCTCCGTCTTAAGCTGTCTGTAAGGTTTCGTTAGTTAAGTTACCATTTTGTAGACAGTATGAAGCAAATTCTTGGTTGGAGGGTAACAGCGATGAAGCCAAACGATTGGAAATAAAAAGCACTCGGTGGATTAGTCCTACAGCTAGCCGAAAATCAACAGAGAGGTCGTGAGCTAGGGAGAAGGTATGGTTTTCAATGAGGTTCTTTTTAAACGTAACCATTTCCTGTTAATAAACCGAAATGTATGAAATTTGATACACCATGTTCGACAGGATAAATGTTGTGGGTTTAGTAATATTGGTACAGGAGTTGAGTGAAAATACAATAAAAGTGCTGGAAATCTTCAAGAATTTGTAAAACATTCAGATCCGGGTGCAAAGGAAATTCGCAATAAAGAGGTCGTGTAAACGTTTGTAACATTGCGTTTATTAATTCTATCATCTGAATGATACCGTTTTGTTTGATCTAACAACATATTTTTAAGAATCCGTTTTACTTATCAATTCAATAAAAGTAAACATTACGTAAGATCAAGACATAATTTATGATAGGCATGTTAAAGAAACACAGGTCTGCATGAGATTCAGGCTGATTTTAAGTTTAGATAAGCCATGTTAATAAACTTTTGTGCAAAATATTGTAATAAAATGCTAACACAAATAAGACAAATCATCGCAAATTATTCATGCGATATGTTTAGATATTGGAGAGCATTCAAGGTCGCAGTGTACTAATTTTTTAAAGTTAATCAACTGAAAAAAGTCATTTTTTTATAATGTAAAAAAATAAAACACACACATTGTTAATTATCTTGGATAATGTTAGGAAAATCCATGAACTCACGCATAGTCGTCATATTTCAATTTTATGATAAAAACCACCATTTGATCCTGCTTCGCTCAAGAATTGAAAATTTATGCCATTCGTCTCTGTGAGCAGAAATCACCTACACATGTTTCAACAAATTGGTAATAAAAATTCCTCAAAACTCGATGCAACATAGCGGTGGCAGCTCCTTAACGAAACATGTTCCTAAAAACTTGATGATGAACTGCTTCGATTGAGTAGAACGTTGTATTCCCGCAGACCACAATGTTACAACTGCTTAATTATAAAAACAAACCAAACGCACGGGAAGAAGAAGCTATTCGAGTCCATATGCTATCCGCCGCCACGCTGGGTCATAAATCATATCCGGGATGCGTAGTGGAAAGCGCATGGACACACAAAAAAACGACTATTATGTTGAAGAAAGATGTGACTTCACAAGCAGGGCATCAAATATGGGTGTCTTTCTTTGGGTCTAATTCTAAACAAATATCACACTGTCTGCGAGCATTTGGTGCGCGTTGTTCATTCCGAAAGCAGTTCACCTTTCCTGTAGGTTATGACTACGGAAGTCACGGAGTTTGGGAACAAACCGTCGCCTTGTTTCGCTTGACGCCATGCACTTCCGATGGCGACGTTTCATTAATGGAGCGCGTGCCTGTGAGCGATAGTTGTTGTGGGGTTGAAATTGAATATGTGTACTTTTAAATAAGACCTACTGAGCATCCGATGGCAGCGTACAACATCATCAGGCCCATGCGTACAGGAAGATATTTGAAGATACAAACAATGAATTTGAGAAGATGAAGACGTTTAATGTGGATGCGTTCTATAGTAAAAGCGCAACAGAGTGTATCAAATTCGTGAATGCATAAAACGCCAAACACATGACACATTAATTTATGGCATGTTTTTCTTTGAACCTATTCATACGAAAAAGAAGAAATATTTAGCGAATCGAGGAACAAAGAAACAAGGAAAGAAAAATGAGGATGAATCATCGCGAACTTGCCAAATGATGGTACACGATGCAGGTTGAAAAGATTTCTTTTCTTTAGGGTTCGAAATACCGATCTCAAAATATGTACATTTAGTCTCATATTTTTAATCCTTTTCTTTGTTGTTACTTCATGCAGTAATCATGATTAGTTTCTGTTTATACTGATTGAATTGTATCTTGCAGATCTAAAGAAAAATTTCGAGCTTGAAGAGACAAAAATTCGTGCCGAAATTGGAGAAAAGCTGGAAATTAAGTGTGTTGCACCGAAGGGTTATCCTAAGCCTCAGATAACATGGTTGAAAAACAACTTCACCGTCGTCTCCAGTCCTTTGTTGAGTTTCACCACAGAGGGAAACATTGTGATAACAAGTTTGAATCTTCAGGTAAGAATTATGATCGTATATCGAAACATTATTCAGAATTGCCTTTAAACATTCCCCCTTCGAATCAAGCTGAATGAATTCCCACGCGATGGGCCTGACAGTTTTGTTTGCAAATTGCACTGTTTAAATGTGCAAATCCTTTAATGGACATTTGTTTTGTTATCCTTTTTCGTTTGTCCTAAAACAACATGCGTTCGGGAATGTTATTGTGGAATTGGGAAAACGGTTGAAAATCAACGAATCGACCAACTTTGATGGTGTATTGGGACCAAAAGGACATAGGAAATTATACGTGCATTGCGGAGAACATTGCCGGAAAAAGGACATCGGAAGCAATCGAGTTGACCGTTTTCGGTAAGTGAAAGAATTATATTTTACGATGTATATTATTTCGTTTGTATGTTTAGCTAGATGTTTATTTTAGATAATACAACGGCAGCACACAAACTAATCAGTCGTCGAATCGCTAATATGAAACTATCTGGCCACACATCGAATGGAATTACTAATCCTTCTTGCTTGCTTGCAGTGAACGGAGGATGGAGCCAATGGAGTGCCTGGTTGGAGTGTCGTTGTCCGGGAAAACCAGCTCAGGGAAGAAAGCGTACACGTACCTGTAGTGATCCCATTCCTCTGTATGGTGGAGCACCTTGCGTAGGACCGAACCAACAGAAAACGGCCGATTGTGTAACATGTCCAGGTAAGATGATGGAACCATCGGAAGTCTTAGATAAATGTTATCCGCCTAGCAAGTAGATTGATTGATCATCGTTCGGAAATCGTTTCGGTGATGGTTAGCACTGCAATATTTCAAACATGTGTTTTGTGGCGATTTTTTTCCTTTTCTTGACCTTTAACATATGTCTTATTCTTGGTGTGCTGCTTACCGACGACTTACCGCGTCTAGAAGATAATCAAATAATCACTCCTAATGGGTTCGAGGATAACGCATTTGGTGAGTAATGGAATTAACAATATATCTTTACACAAATGTTTATTTGGATAACATTTATAGGATATTTCTTCACAGAAAAAAACCGTGTTCGTTTGTATCTTCTACTAATTGTTTCATACTTAGTACACCATTCACTTATTCAATTGTTCTGATATCCGTCAAATATCTTCAAAATAGTAACGTACAATCGACTGAAGTACTATTTTACACGGGCTGGCTATTACAGCACTAAAAGCTATTAAAGAACAAAATGCTGTTTCGCATTTTGTACATAAAATCATCATCCCCTTCTAACACCAATGTACCAATGTAACTTGGATATTGAACAGAGGAGAAGTTTTGTACTCTAAAGGCTGCCATATGAATTCAGCTGCTAACCTGCTTTCAAATCCAATAGACATTCCAGGTCCACCAGTACCCTAACCGATTCTGATTCTTTTCCAAACCGTCTTTCATATACTTTGAAAGGAGAAGGTACTGGTCTAGCAACGGAACTGATTGCACCATGTTCTGAAGGATTTTGTGGTACTTCTTGCTTAGTGATAACGTCTTGGTGTTGGCGTGTCGAAATTCTGGTTGTTGAAGTTCCAAGCCATTCAAAGGACATGATTCACGTTTGGAATTTGCATCACACGAATTCTTGGAGTAGTTTGAGAGTTTCTCCAGAGGTTGGTGCTCGTGGTGTGTCTATAGCCGAAATGGACAGGATTGAAGAGAGAGAGAGAGAGAGAGAGAGAGAGAGAGAGAGAGAGAGAGAGAGAGTCAGGCAGCACTAACGGTAAGCGTCGTACAAAGATTCTTATCGGAGAAATTGGTTTCCTTTAAGCATCTTGCCGTAAATTCGTGATTCAAGGAAGATTTAGGGTTCATTGTTAGGCATTTCATTGAGGTATTGATTATAAAGGGATGTTGTATGCACGTTCAACTCGTCATGGAATGAAAAGAGTAGAACCCAAACGAGCAAATTGAAAATGGACTATCTTTTTCATGTTTGATAGTACATGGATAGATGGAAAATGTGCTAATTGGTTATACCTCTTGGTCAATCTACGACGCTTCTGTTTGCAGTGCGCCGTTGGTCAGCCTGGTCTGCGTGGAGCTCGTGCACTAACAAATGCACCCAATCAAGGAGACGAGTCTGCCGCACGCAAAATATGGACTACTACGATAAAGCACTTGTGAAGCATCATCAACAGTTGGCTGCCCTCATGGAGGATCATGACGAGCAGGAGAGCAGTGCCTACGGTTGTCACGGGAAGGATGTTCAGAC
>CM032177.1:24649470-24681890 GCA_018908115.1 Anopheles rivulorum | reverse complement strand
TATTAGGAGTATTAATGTGTTCGTGCGGTTTTTAACCAAAGTTTTGGGCTCTGTTTTGGCGAAATGGTAATTTATTCAATTTTCAAAATACTGTCCGTCACTTTCCACAACCTTCTTCCACCTTTCAGGCAACTTTCTGATCCCGTCGCGGAAAAAAGATGGCGGTTTGGCCGCTAACCAATCCTCCATCCATTTTTGCACTTCTTGGTGATTATGGAACTGCTGGTCAGCCAGGCTGTGTTCCATCGACCGGAACAAATAGTAATCAGAAGGGGCAATGTCTGGGCTATACGGCGGGTGGGGTAGGACATCCCATTTGAGTGTTTTTAAATAATTTTTAACCGGTACCGCTATATGTGGCCTGGCATTGTCATGTAGCAATATGACTTTGTCGTGTCTATCGGCGTATTGTGGTCTTTTTTCTTTCAAAGCACGGCTTAAACGCATCAATTGTCGTCTATAGACCTCCCCAGTGATCTTTTCGTTTGGTTGTAGCAGCTCATAATACACCACACCCAGCTGGTCCCACCAAATACACAGCATGATCTTCGCGCCATGAATATTCGGCTTGGCTGTCGATGATGTGGCATGTCCGGGGTATCCATACGTTGCACGACGTTTTGGATTATCGTAATGTACCCACTTTTCATCACCAGTCACTATTCGATGCAAAAATCCCTTCCGCTCTTGCCTTTGGAGCAGTTGTTCACAAGTGAACAAACGGCGTTCGACGTCTCTTGGCTTCAGGTCATAGGGCAACCAATTTCCCACCTTCCGGATCATTCCCATTGCTTTTAATCGAAGAGAAATGGTTGGCTGAGCCACTCCCAGTGTCTGTGCAAGTGTTTTTTGGTTTTGTGATGGATCTTCATCCAGTATTGCCTCTAATTCTCCATCCTCAAACTTTCGTGGTCCTCCGGAACGCTCCTCATCTTCCAAATCAAAATTGCCACTTTTGAACCGTGCAAACCACTTCTGACACGTTCGTTCAGCTAGAGCATGGTCACCATACACTTCTACCAAAATTTTATGACTTTCGGCAGCCTTTTTCTTCATATTGAAATAATGAAGCAAAACTCCCCGCAAAAACACATTATTTGGTACAAATGATGCCATGTTCGGTGCTCGCAGATACTATGTTATTTACTATTTATCAAAATGACAGATAGTGGATATTGTAGCCCAATAATGACACTTCAAATTGGCAGTGTTGCCAGATTCAATAAATATGTAATAAATAAATGGGAGCATTAATACCAAAACCGCACGAACACATTAATACACCTAATAGTTGTTTAATAAACTGTAAATGCCGTGGAAACTGTAAGTACCGAATATTCACGGGTCGACTGTCAAACTGTCAATCAAGTGCTTCTTTAATTCACTCTATCTTGGCGAAAGAATTGAATATCCTGCTTTCATGTCCAATGTTTGCTTTATCGATTCTCGATTTTCTATTTCAGATTGCCAAGATTAATGACAGCCCAGGAACGGTTAGGGTTCGCCCTTTTATAAGCTTCCTAAAACATGTCAGCGCTTTTCGAAACGTCTTAATCACAATTCAAATAAGAGTCATGTTTCACTGCCGCCACTCAAGAATGGGGTTTGCTTGTCTCCTGTCAACAGAAAGACAAGGGCTTGTTACGTGTGAAACAATGCGATGACTGTTGATAGATGATTCAAGCAAAAACGGAAATTTTATTCTACTGAAATCAGGGCATTGTCTTATGAAAATCCTTACCATAAAGATCCAAAGTGAGATGAGAAATAGAAAAGTTTTAAACTTGTTGATGGGCTTTTGTTAGCAATGAAAATAGACTTTTGAATTGGTTATTACTTTCAACTTTCTCAAACCTTAAAATGTAAACCTTACTCTATACAGATCCGAAGTTAGTTTATTTCATAAAAAAGCTTTCGACGCACAAAGTTAAAATTTGCCATTTCATGATTTACTAAATTCATTCCAGTAGATATTTGCACAAAAATTCAGCTATATCATTTGCGGTTTATATCAAGGATTTTTCCAGAAATTCACTGAAGTCATTTCAATGACGAACGTCTTCATACGTTTGTGCGTCACGTTTCGTGCTGCTCGTTTTGCAGGACACCAAGTTCCATCCAATAAATGCTCCGGGAGTCTAAAGAATTTTGTCAAATACCATACCAATGTTTTATAAAGGCATACCCCACGGGATGGAGCATGCAGAATATCTTCACCCCTGGGGCACAGTGTTGAAATATTTTCAATTCTCTCTGGTTTTTTCCCTTCTTATAGCCCGTACCAAGACAATTTCTATTTTACAAAGGCGTTAAGGATTACAAAGACATTCGTTAATCTATTCAAAGCGTGAAACGTGGTGCAACAAATCACTGGTTCCCTTGTGCTTAGGGATGCTGGAATTTCGATTAGATTGCACACCAGGTTAAGAGCCTCAATCGTATGAAAATCGTTTACGCTAGGATGGTTTGTTCATTTAATAATGCTTTCAAAATGTATTTTTTTTAAAGAAGTAGAATAAATTGATGTATTCATATTTTCATTCAAAGCGTTCTGTGTCCTTAAATAGAATTCAATTTTCCAGTACCAGTTTATGGTAAGTTAAAACTTTGAGCTATTTGAAGCCTTTTCAAATTTTAGTACACCTATTTAAAATTGAGGACTATTTATATAACTCACGATCAAGCATCTGTCATACAATATCTGTCAACATCCTTACCAAGCTTGTTTCATATTGAACTAATAGAATATATTGTGACAAAATCGTTAGCTCGTTACCAAATACATGCAAAAGCTGGTCCCGTTAACCCCTGGGCCCTAGATCGCTGTCCTTGCTGTGAATTTTTTTCTTTTTAGTAAATAATGACCCACCGTTAGCCTTTTCTGATCAATTAAAGTTTATGCCAAAAATATCTAAATGTATAGCGTGGTGCGTAAGTTTCGGAACTTCGTCAGCATGCGGAATTCGGTGAATGTCTTTACAAAATAGTATTCGTTCCATCTTTTGACTCTGGGCATCCAATATCAACCAATAGTATGTGCATATCCTAGAAAGTCCGGACAAACGTCCATCGTTCATTGGTATTAAGACAATTGGTATTAAGACAATACTACGTTGTGTGGCTTTGTTAGCAATAACGCTTCAAATAACTATTTAGCTTTCAGACCTTTTGACCATTCGCAAGAATGCTGCATCATTTCTAGTTATAAATAATTGTTTCAACCGTGATGAGCGAATTTAAGGGAAATTACGATTAGGAAGATAAATCCCATGGGATAGATGATCCCCAGCGTCTTCAAAACAACCAATTAGTTGATGCTGTGGTAAGTCGACACAAACGTTCCCTAGATAACTTAATTAATCCTTGGGTTAGGTTTGGGTATCACTTCCAATCGACCCAAATTATTAACAGGATGAACGCGCTCAAGCCTTTCTGCCGGTGGGGTTCTTAGCTCGTCAAATTTGTTTAGTAGGATAAATTAAAGGTTTACGTGCAGAACTACACGAACCTATCTTATTTCCTGCATGCGGGCGATTTATGAGTTTACTTTGTGAACCATATTTTAATCATCAATTAATATGTTTTTATTTACCGCTTTATACCAGCAGCAGTTGAAATCAGGTATTTAATTTAATTTAAGAAAATATATTCTATAAAAGGCTCACTTCAAGCATTTTAAACGAGCATTAATAATTGTCAACAGTTAATAGTTTTTTGTAGTTAAAATTTTCATAGCATGCATTTATCAGTAAAATTGAGTTATTTTGTTTTTTTTTTACGATTGCAGTATTGGTTTTTTATTTCAATAGTATTTTTTTGTCATGCAGTTGCAGATAAGTCTTAATTATTGTCTTAATTATATTTTTTACTATACTGCAAACCAAATAGACATATAATCCGCGGAAGAATTGTAATGCTTTAACGAAAGATTTTAATATTAATTTGTAATAGTTCAATTTCACAAAATAGAATAATTTGAAAGTAATGTTTAACAATAGTTCCGAGACAATTTCTAAAATCGAATGTAGGTCCATTATTGAGCAAGCACATCTACGATGCCTTTTATTTGCACTTGTGCACAAGCAGCGCTAATTGAATATTTGCTCAAATGATTATGCACAGGCACGTTGAGCGAAAGGGAAGCATCTCCATGGAAGATGATACGACACTTGCACTAAGAGTGTTTATTGTTACATCCTTTGGTTTCCAGACTTTTTTACAGTAAGTTTCCATAATAGAATAGTGAACATACTGTTCACTTCTGTATGTACTACTACCAACTATATCGATTTAAAATTCCGTTTATTAAATTTTTTATATACAAATTTAATGGATTATCTGTTTTAAATATAAATATCTGTGCCAACTTTAAATGTGTAATGTAAAATTATTCTTAATTCAAACTCGCATAATGCCGTATTAATTATTTCAAAAATCCAAAATAACAGCAGTTGATGTGACTAAAAAGGTAAATTTGGTAAATTTAAAAGTTTATTGCATGTACTAAATTTCAAAACAAGATAATTCATCCAATAATAGTTTCTGTCTACATTTTAAATCACAGTTCATGAAAGTTAACAAATTTTAGCACTTTCAGTTCACTAAGACCGTCCAACCGTTGACAAGGTTGAAATTCTGCAGGGTTGAAATTCCGTTCGTCTTTGGTGGGTTTGTTTGATGTATGTATCACATTTAGTTACAGACACTTACCCTTACTTCCAATTTAGTGATAGGATGCAACCAATTCCCACATGTGAAGACTGCACCAATCAACTACCCTCTGTAACACTGAAATAGACACGTTACATCGAAGCAGCTAGAAAATGGGGTGATTAATTTATTTATAAAGCGGGGGGAGTAACAGTTCACCACTAGAAGGACTTGTACACGGCCATCATGTTTGATGAGTCATAGAAGATTCGTGATAAAACGATTGAAAAATCAAGCGATTTTTTGGCTATGGAAATGCTTTATTTGAGCACCGTTGTAGTTAGCATAAAAGTACAATTACATATTTGGAGTTGTTTAAGTGCTATTTGTGGTACAAATTTTTACCCAAGCCGAATCCAGATTTAAACGCGAATGTTTATACCCTTCATGCAAAATGATTGATGAATAAATCCTGCAAAAACCGTACTAAAACCATTTGGCAGTGCATTCAGTAGCTGTAAATGGTTTTTTTCTTTCATTCGACTTCCCATTCCTGCACTTTTTTCGTTCATTCATTGCCAAAAAGACCATTCAAGTAAAATATTTCCTGCTGTCTGGCGGAAGATGGAAAAGTCGTCACCGATGCTGGTAGCAACTGAACAACTGGCAGCAAACAGGACATTGTGCATTATTAATCACTCCAGTAAACATCATAAATATAGAGACAACTTTTTATTTACCACTTCCGATGTTTCATCGTGCCCATCCTAGTTGTGAGATGCTGTGAAGCGTGCTGCGAGCAAAGTTACGATCATCGAAAACTCAAATACTGGTCAAAATGTTACGAAACTTCCCTAACCACGGTTACATGGGAAAAGTTTCGGTTCTCTTTGCAATGTACGAGTTGAATCAGTTTCGGTTACATTTCGAGAAGACGTTCATATCGTTAATTTTCTTAACGTTTCGGTTTTTACTCCGCGGGATGGATAGAGCATATATTTTTTTAACTGGAAAGGTGATAGATTTTGTGATAAAAAATTGTTGAATGGGCTAAACTTCTATAAATGGGATAGGTTTTGATCGATGCTTTAGCGTTCAATTCAATTGGCTTAAAATCAGCTAGAATTTAATTTTGTCTAAAAAATCAAATTGCATTTTACAAAAAAATGTTGAGGCAAGTAAAAACTCATTAAATAACTTTAAAAAAATCTTAACAAAGGGGGCGGTCCGGTGGTGTATTTGACAACGGCGCTAAGTTGCCAACACGACCGGACCGGGTTCAAATCCCATTCGGACCGTTCCTCCGTAGCACGGTCTGACTAGCCTGCTACGTGGTGAAATTAGTCTAATACGACCAGGCCGTTCTAACATAAATAAAATAAAAACAAAAACTTAACAAAGTCGCATGTCATATTCATTAAAAATAATAATTCAAACATTATAAAATTGGAATATTAGTTTAAATATTGCAACGCAAGATGTTGAAGAGGTTAAAGTTGCTAGTTTGTAACTAAAAACAAAGAAAAAGAGAATGAAAATGAAGAAATTTCGAGGAGAAATTACTATCCAACACAATCAAACGAAGCAAAACATAAACCTGATTAGTTAATAGGTTCTATAAGAGAATAATAACAAGTTAATAGCATGTGACAAAAAATACATTGGTACATCAGTCTCTCTATTCAATTACATCAGTCATTAACTTTGTTATAAATATTACTTTTGTAATATCATAACACAAGCAATTTTTTTTTTAAACTACATGTCTACTTCCAATTTATTGCCGAACAAAGTGTGTATCTTTTTAGTTTCATAGAAATTATTCATTGAGCTATCATTGGCGGGAATGTTTCTTCTTATGCAACCTAGCAGCCTCAAGGTCTACGTCTACGTCTAGGTCGGTCTTTTTTTCTGTTTACTGTGATTTTATTTATCCGCAGCTGGATAATCAGTCCTGCATACGGAGGGACGGTCTCTGAATGGGTTTTTAGACCGGTCTTGTGGCGTAGAACTGGCACAGTTGCCATATGCATATATAGGCCGTTGTTGGTCGAATTTCGATGGTAAATCTCTTACAGATTAATTTAAGATCCTTCAAATTCAGGCGTCAGGTGGTCTTTATAATTTTCATATGCTCTATAAATTTTCAGAAAACGATTATAATTATTTATTTTTTCATTAGGACGGCATTTTTGCCGTATTGTCCACGATTATAATTAAAGGTATTAAAAAATGGAATTTTAATATCAAATATTGTAACGCTGAACGCTGAATGTTCTAGTCTGATAGAATGAAACTTTTACATCAACGACAATAATGACGAATAAATGCGAAAATACTAATGAGTACATAAATATCACTCGTACGTTTATGGAGAGTCAAAATTGAAACTCAAACCATACTTCCTAATAATCTATCCTTTAATGCTTCTTTGTCAAACTCAGCATCAGGATCAGATAAACTAATCAATTGCACACTTTGATTCAATAGTTCGTGTTAGTCGCAATAAAATAATTCTATCTATTAACTATTCCTTTGAGTGCTGATGTGTCCCTCGCCCATGGCCAGCATTATTGATTTTGAAACAATTTGTATAAGCTGCAGGTGTCTGATTTATATCGGTCTTTTGTGGTACTATTTTAACCAGTTGCATAGATTTATGTACAGACAACGGAAGTAATAACGACCAATACGTATTTGGTGCAGCGTATAAAGGTACTGACATATTTATCGTGTACAGGAACGGGTCTAAAACGTCCAGCACACATTTCCCTTTGCTTCTTTTACTGATGTCGAAAGGAAACGCAATTTCATCGTTTCCAGTTCTCGTTTGCTTGTCTGTCGCTGATTTACGAGCATTGCTCTTGAAAGTCATGCTTAGCTGCAGGGTGCAATGCCAGCAAGCGACCCATTCACCATTCCGCAGGGTTTTTTAAACCGTCGAAGTGCTGTGCTGTCATGATCAGTGTCTATCAAATGCACGAACGTAAGAGATTTTAGGGGGTTTTAAAAGAATACGTTGAATACTGCCGTTTGGAACAAAATAGTTTGAAATATTACATTTCTACTTCATGTTTTTAGGTATTTAATGGCCCACAGTCACTGACATGGTTAGTACTTTTTACGGTATTATTCATCAAATATTGTATTTATTCTGCTTCGAACCAATTCACACACCCATTTAATCATTATTTAAATACGCCAACCATACCTTGGTTAAATGGCACTTAATTTAATTCCATTCCAAAGCTTCCCACCGAATGGCAATGCTCTCGGGGATGGTTTGTAGACGGATTCGTCTGTTTCTCATCATCATTTCGAATAGCTGAGTATAGTTCCACGAGGAAAATTTTGTTTGTGCGGCATGTGGCTTTAAACTCATCGTCTTATAACAGCCACTACTTGTTGAACGTGTTTGTTTATTGTTCTCTCCTAGTGTTGGCACTGAAATGCTGCTGCACATCATCTGTCAGTAACAGACGAAGCTAATGTTATCAAACCATAAGATTGATTGTTCCGACTTAGCGTACGATGAAAGAGTGACATTTGATGAGAAAACTGAAACGATGCAGAAGACGATCCCAGAATGAAACGATCTTATGTCACTTAGTTTGTTTATTTCGAGAACCAATGTTTAGTTACTCCCGCGGATGGGAGCTTTGTACATATGGGTTCTCGTCTATTGATTTAACTTCATTCGACATGGAAACATAGTTCTCTATGCAGTGTAGGAGCACCTCCTTTTCACAAAAAGCGTCTAAATATCTTTGCTACGTAGGAGAGTAAAGAAAATTATTTATTGAGTAATTCAAAAATTTAATGTTGATTGGATCATCTGCTATCGTATAAACGTATTCTTTTAATTAAAGAGCTCTTAGGTCAGCTGAGATAAAATGAAAAAAGCCGTACAATCAACAGAGTAATTAGAGGCGTAGGGATACAAATAATGTGCAGAACCGTCCAAACCTAAGAATGAAATTAGCAAAACCGAATTAGCCTACACCTCTGGATGGGTTTCGTGTGGTACAAAAAAAGGACCGTCGAAAGACTTTCAGCTAGTGAAGTAGGTCGTAGGTGTATTTGTGCTTCTAGCAAACACCCCGGTAAACTAGTGGCGAGCTATGGTTTCCTGTGGCTCGTTAACCTAACGGAAAAGGAAACTCTCGCCAGGAACGGAAACTGGAAACCTCGTGCAAATAGCCCGGCAAGAGATGCAGGTGGAAATGGTAATACATTTTTCAACCTTTTTCGAGCGGGCAATAGCGAGACGGGTGCCGTGTCTGCCTTGCGGTTTTGGATGCCATTTGCACCGAAAATTTAACCCTCAAGCAAAGCAGTAGCTTCCGCTTCCTGTTTCGATGAACGCCCCTATGCCACGACAGACCACGATAGACAGTGGGCGACAGAAAGGGAACAGAAATGTTAAGGAATTGTGTTCCAAGTGCGTGTGCCAGCCCCAGGGTGAAGCATTTGAAAAATGTGTTCTTTCACCTACGGGAAGGTTTAGAAATTAAATACAGGTCAAAGTCGGCTAGCTTTCAACGAGGATCAATGAGGAGTGTGGCTGTTGTTATTTTTTGTAAATAAACAATTGGTTGTCTCGAAGTTTGGTTCGGTCTCACATGCTCAAACTTGTTTATCCTCGATAATGCAAAACAACAATAAAGGAAAATGTGTGGCGGCAACACTTTGCACTTACTTTCTGTGCAGTTTGCAGTTTCAAGTTCGTTCAAGTGTTTTGTTCAATCGATCCGAAGTTGAATGTGTGTGGTTTATGTTTTTCACACTCAAACGTCTTCATTAAAGACGTGAATTATCTATTCAGGGAATGATTAATGCATCAATTGAGTCGTTGAAGATCTATGTTTCTGATTGATTTATAACAGAAAATACAGCTACTGACACAGTACTCAATTTTTAAAAATACGAGAGCTCAATTGGCAAACCCGCAAGGAAATAAAATTAAATTTGCTTTTATTTTATTAAAATGTAAACTAATAAAAAATCAATAAATGTACTCAAACTCGTCACATAGTCAGCAACATATTTAAACAACAATCGTAGAAGAAGTCCCAGCCTTGCCGGTACACCATACTTTTCATGTCTCCATAAATCATATCGTCCCGTAAGGGTGTGTGGATTGAGCAGCAATTTGCACCCTCTTTTCACACTCGTTCCAAAGTATTGGAACCGTTGTTTGGTACGGTTCGTTAGTGCTTCTAAAAGGGAAAGATTGCAGCCATGGAAACAGGTAAAGTGTACTGCACGCACCAGAAGCCGGTTTGTCAGAATCAGACGAAATCTAGGCAAATCATGGGCTTTCTTAACGATTGATGATAGAATTGAATGTATGAAAAATCGACACAAAGAGGTGAATTTTCCTGGATTTGAAATAGCTTGTTAAAAACAGATGCCAAACAAATGATGGTTTCTTTTTTTTTTTTTGAGTACGGAAAATGCAACTCGTGAAATTTCTAAGAAAGCCTTTGTGAACAAGATGTTATGGAACAGATTTTAACAAGCAAAGCTTTTTTGCAGTTCGTGTTCAAAGAAGAAACTGCAGAATATAGAATTTAATATTTTGAAGCTGATCACGAGCTAGAATTTCAGACAGCTTAAGCTGTGCAGTTTAATTATTCCACCTTCTTTAATTAGTTTTCAGAATATGAAATGCAAAAGGCATGCATCAGTAATATACTTACATTTAGCTTTAATTAATTTCGCCAATATTTTCACCAAATATACCGACCTATGCTGGTAGGACGTTACCATCCGCTCCAATTCCACAAAAAAAAATAAACTAAAGTTCGACGATGCTCCCAAATCGAATCGTAGCTGGCGTCATTTCGGGAGAGTATGAAAAGAGTAGCAAAGCTGTGAACAATAAGAGAAACTCAGCAGATGGAGTGTTTGCTAAAGTTATTATGCAAATTCCTTGATAAACGTAAACGCAGCTCAATTTAACCCACTGAAACCACCCACCGCCCAGAGTGCTGTCAAAGATAGGTCCTCTCAATGCATGGCACTGAAAGTCACCTTGCAGCGTGCTGAAGGTTCTATTTGCCTCTGCTAACAATGGTGCCGTTATTGATGGTAAAGGGTTGCACCGACCACCGTCCAGCTGCAATTGAATTATGCAAATATATTATAATGAGAACGTCGTTATGGGTTGACGAGAGGCGCCTTTGAAGGTATCTCGGAGGTGCCGTTAACAGTACGGTACGGTAGTAGGATGCTTTTCAACAGCAACATGTTTGATGGCACAATTGCGTTTTTGGCATGAATAGCCCCAACTGGGCTTTAGAACTCTATCTCCAAATAATAAAAAGGAAAAACATTTACGAACGCTCCGTGCAACTTTGTAAAACCTAAAATGTTATGAATGGCATATCGGTAGAGTTGAATTGCCTATAAAATAAAATGCACCCAAATACGTTAAAATTCCTTCGATGTAAAACATACCTTGAATAAAAACGTTCACGTTTGAATGAAAAGCAAAAAGGGGAACAACACTTTTTTTACAGAATGAATTTTCATTGTTCAGCAATCGTTAAATTCAATTGGTAACTGTCATTTTTTCTAGTTGTACTATCAATTAATTATCCGGATGACATCGTCCGTTCATTTAAACACTCTGGTCTGTATCGAATCCACATTAAACGATTTGTGAACACTAAATGTTTTGCTATGTTTTAATGTGTTTTATATTAATTGATTAAATCCTCCTACTTACGATTCTCTTACATACTCTGTAGCATATTCGTCCGACAAGCGGTAAGTTTTCTCACGATGTGGAAAACTATAAACGAACGTTCAAAACACGTTCCCCTCCGTTGTTGCATACGGAAGCAATGACGTGATTATGGTAAATTGCAGGCATGTTTGGTGTCGAACTTATCTCGAGGGAAAATATCGGAATAGATTCTCCGCGTTTCCTCTGTGGGAAGGTTTTTCACAGCTAGGGAGGTTGGTCCCGCATGATTAGGAAATATTTGTGTAAATCAATCATCAGCCAAATACAAATAGCCCACATTTATCTGCGTTTGGATAAGGCAAAAAAATCAAGCTATGCTACGGACCCAATGGATTGAACTTTTAACGCATTTAAAATTTGAACAGATATATTTGAAATACATGGCATCAAGACAAACACCATAATAATCAATTATACAAATATGAGTAGGATGGGTATGTGAATAAAGAGGAGGGATTATGTTCATTTCTTACTTAATTGTTATTCAGCCTCTTCTAGTCAGCAGTCGATGTATCAGGACATCAAAATAATGTAACAAATAACTTAAAGATTAGTTCAGCCAGGGATTCTCTTACGTATTCTTCACTTCTTTGTTTTTATGTTATGTTTTAAATGACCTTAAGTTTTAAGTATTTTGCAAATGATTTATTATTTATTATAAAACATTTGTTCGTCGTGTCTCAATTCGCTTAAAACAGTATTTTTCATAGCACAGCGTTTTATTCTTTCTTTCTAAAAATCAATGGAAGTTATCTCGTCGTTGTACATTTTAAACACTGTTCTTCAAGGGTTTTTATGGCAGTATACAAATGCATCCATGAATAATAGCTTAACATATGTTTTTATCCCACATTGAAAAGCATGTGCTTCGGGTGCCAGTATGAAATATTAACCGCATTATAAGAACAGAGATGAATCTTAAAAATCAAATTAACATTTTAGTGATCTTTATTTCCAGATTTAATGATTTCCAGATTTAATTTAAGGACAATAGAGGTTGTTACACCTTTCTCGAATTGTTTATTAAGATATCTCATTTGTATGCGTAACATTTTTTTACAAGTTGAACAAACAAGAAGCCATTAAATGCACATAAAACCATAAATCGAAACATAAACAAGCTATTTTTTTATCGAAAAAGGCCAACCAACGCTAATAAAACACTGATTTTGCAATCAACTATTTGCTGTGGACAAAGGGTGCGGACAACTGCAACTATGATGATTATGATTATGATGATGATGATGATGATGGTGGTAGTGTAATATGATCGTAAAATCAATATGCACCACGTTCCCCAGCAACACAAGGGCCGTTAATTTCGTGCCGATTCTGTGATTGAGTCGCACGTGGCGCTTCGTTGATGTTGATGAGTTGGCGGATGTTCTGGAACATGGGAGCCCACCGCTGTTACCCATTCACAATAAAAAGGTACCCACATTTACATGTCTCGTCTGGACTTGATCGATCGGCAACTGTCGGGAATTGCAAAAATTGTAGTAAAAAAAAAGCAGTCTGCCAAATCACGACCAACCATCTCTTAGGCAGGGAGGAAGTTGCACCCTAACCAATATGCACTTTGCTTTCATTATTCAGCCATTCGAAAGGCGTCGTTCCCCGTCGTATGGAATAATTTAGTTCATAAAAACCACATTTCTTGCTTCATCACTACTTGTGTTTTTAAAATAAATTGGTTGCGGTTTCACGCATGGAAATAGTTCTGCGAAAATAAAAGCAACTCACACCGCCTGGAAGAAGTGTGGCATATTGTGGAGAGAATGAAATTTACCGCACACATTATTTAATGACAGCTATAAATAACGCCGGCTCCTGCAAGTCGTCAGACTGCCCCAACATGACGGACAATCGCTGTCGTCGACAACGGCGTTCGAACGAACCGAAGAAGCAGTTTGGTCCCATCCAGCGCACCACGATTCCGTATACATATATCGGAGTCCGATGCAATGAATTATGCAAAATGAGTTCTTCAAGGGGGTCTTTGTTTTCTTGGTATGCTTTATTATTATTCCTGCTGCATTCTACTGTAGTTAGATCTCTGTCTGATACATTTCATTTTCGGATTATACTTTCGGGTTTGATAATGTTGTTTTTCCATGGAAGATTATTGAGCCTTTAACGCTCTACACAACAGCATTCATGTGATATCTATACATTCAAAGTAAATTAAAGTTGACCTGTATGTCGATACCATGCAGATTAACATATCGATTGGTTTTATTCAATAAATTAAAAACAAGACAAGTATTTCTTTGCTGTGCATGACATGATTTATTTTGGGTTACTGGATGTTACTTAATTTTGTTTTTATATTTATTTTGTATCATTGTTTCTGTAAAATAAATCAAAAAGCTATTTTAATTAAAATATCAACTGTTATTCAAGTTGTAAAAAGAATCTCATTGCAAAAAAACAAAAACCTTAACATGAATCAATACTCTGCTTTAATATCCTTTGACTCTTTAAAGAGACAGACTAAAACAAAATTTTTAAAACGTAAGCGCTACTGATGGTACAAACATCACAACAGGTGTTTTGAATTGATTTTTCGTACGCTCGCCAATTTTGATGTGTATACGGAGTTTATGCCCAACTTTACCTTTCACTTGATTTGCATTCTTAACAAGAGCCTTTTTTGTGGTACTGGCAACAGAGGAGCAAGGTTATGGTTGGAACGAGAACAACATTCTTTGGGAGTGAAAGTAAGAAGAAGAAAAATACTGGGACAAAAAATTGTACCTTTCGCGATTGTTCGTTTCTTTAGACTTTACATATTTTTTTCCAGATTGCTCACATTTTGATATTTTTAAATTAAAATTTTTAAAATGAATTAACAGTAGGTTGGTATTAAAGTATTGGTAATATATTCATGTCTTATCATACAAATAATAAAAAAAAAACAAAAACTCTAATTAAAATGTAATTTGATTGTAAAATATAAATGATTAAAGCGATGCATTACATAAAAATCGGTCAATACATAAAAAATCGAGAATGACAATTAGAATATCTGTGCTATCATTCTTTTGAATAATAATGACATACTTAATATAGTTAATATATAGTTAATATAGTTAATATGACATGATAATGTAGTTAATATGACATGACTTATTTACATATGTTTTGCAAAATGATTTTGGTACAATTTAGTCGTTAACAAATATTTTGCAAAATCCGAGGAAATAAAAAAAATCCATGAATAAACTTATCATAATAAAGATCAGATACTGTCGCAGTACATGTGTGAATATTTTATAAATGATTTAATCTATACATTCAAAATACTTTGATGAATGTAGGTTATAGATGTGCTATCTTAATCCATAATTATTCGTATGTCAATATAAAAGAAATAATGTTGGCTCTATCATAGCATTTTGCATGTATTCAGCTACACGCTGGTAAAATTTCACATTACACGAACAGCATTGGCAAACGCACGCCAAACCACAACAATTTCTTTCGGCATAATGCGCTAACATTCTTCCTTTTGCAGTTAAACACAGGGTGGTTCTTAAGATATCTTTTCGTTGATGTAAATAAGCCGCAAGTATTAGTTTATTTGCCCGAAGGCAGTTGCGCTGCTGAAGAGTTTCGATGAAAGCAATAAAATAGCTACCCACAAATATGTGTAGAATTTCGCTTGCTCCCAATCGGCAAAGAGCGAATCAACCCGTTAAGTTAGCAAGGCTTTACCATCCCGAAAGGAAAGTAATACTTGGCAAAAGGTTCTAACTGAAGAGATAGTTGTTAATTGGATTCAACCGGAAGAATATTGAAATTTTGAAGGCAAACATTCAGGAAAAGACAAATTAAATAATATGGGAAAAAACTAAGCTTTGAAGGTGTGTAAGTGTGTGTGTGTGTGTCTGTGTGTGAAATCACAGATAGAACAATTATTAAAAAAAATAAATTCCGTTAAGACATTGTGTGTCTGGAGGCAAGAAATATCAGAAATACAACTATTCCAACAAAGTATCGCATGGATCGATAGAACCTTGTAAACAAAATGCTTAAAAGCATTGTCTAACCCTTCAATCTGCAACACTTTTCACACATGGCAACAGTTTAGATCTAGTGGAAAATGTTCCAGTAAATATGCTGTACCGTCCTTCATGCGTCGCTTCACAACCCAATGTAAGTGTGTTGGAACGGTTCCACCTGTCCTACGATTTTTGCACTTTGTGTCTCAAGCCAGCAAAGGTTAGGGTAGAAAACTAAAAGGGCGGATAAAAAGCTACCCAGACAAATTTATTATTCATGCTGCAATCAAACCTAAAATATTTAGCGACTGTGCTGGCTGTCTGAGTGAGCGACCTAGCTCAAACTAGCTTGTGTAGTAAGATTTCCCAACGATTACTAGTACAATCGTTACCAGCCATCGATCCTTGCTTCGCACACTTTAAGAACGAATCAACGACGGGAGTGGTCCGTGCGAACGATGTTCATTAGGTTGGACGGTTTTGCCGTAATTTCCCGTCTGCTCTGGGTTTCATGGGAACGTTTTTCCATCGTCTTTGATTGCTGAGAAAATGTTCATCTGGTTCTTTCTTCTAATTTGGTATGGAAATTGTTATTAATCACTTTGCAAATTAGTGTTTGCCAATATTGCTATTTCAAGAAAGGGATGAAAGAGAATAGTCCTGGACAAAAGTGAGCAAATTGTTTTTATTGTTAAGCCTTATACATTTCAACCAGTATCCAAGATACAAAGTGAGAGATATTCACATTTACAAGAGATTAAGTAAAGGTCGTTGTTTTCAAATTGATAAATAACTCTGTCGATATCCAATCAGACATTTATTCTAAAAGTACTAAAGCAATGATACAATGCCACCTAAAAACAAAGCAAATTCTGCTCTCGGTTGGTACAAATACATCACTCACCAACATTCAAAAAAGATTATCCTGAGTGGCCAATGAACAAAAAGTGAGAATAATACATCCTGCTAACACATATGCGCACTTTAAAACAGCTCCTTACTGTGTGCCATCGTGGAACGAATGTGACAATCGACAAGCTTTGCACCAATATGCAAATATGCAAAACATGTTCATAGCACCTCATGGTGCAGCTTTAGACGATGGCTTGAGATAGGGAATGCTTTATATTTGATGAAAATCCTTTTTCATCGCTTGCAACAGCGGATAAGTTTACCCAGTAGAAAAGTTGAACGACACCTTTGGGAAAAATGCTTTCTGTCGACCGTGTTGCATGCAGATTAAGGAAAGCGGACGTTTACGGAAGCGAAAGGCATTTTAACAAAGCACCATTTATATCAGCTTTATCATCCGTTACAGATTTATGCAAAAAGAAATAAAGGAAAACCAATGAGCATCGCTGCAACTAAGCTAAATGTTTGTGGGGCAAGCAAAGTTGGTTAATGGTATCATATGGAGGAATAAGCTAGAGGTATCACTTCGCATATTGAAGTTTCAATGCCTAAATAATTGAAGAGACACTGGTGATAGTACAATTTTATTTACGAATATTCCCAACCGGAACGTTCCCTTCGTAGCAAGAAGCGACTATCTGGCTATGTGATAAAATTAAATCAATTCTACATGGAATAGGCACGACCTAGAAGGTTATTTTGCCAAGAAGTTGAAACATTAACTACATTGCATGTATAATCAATTGATTTAAATTAATTGAAATAAGACAATATTCAAATAAAACTAAAGAATAATACACGATAAACTAAAGTTATCGGATTGGATGATACTATCAATATAGTTAGCAGCAACGATGACAAATCGTTTCAAAATAAATGTATTTTAAAACTGACATTGATTTTTCTTCATATTTCGAAAATACATAGCTAACAATGTTTGACATTCAATGTACTTTTAAGATGTACTTCAAAGAGAAATTGAGTTAATATTGGCAAGCAAGAACCGTTCCTTCATACTGAACGTTTTTATATTCCATAAAATGTTTCTTTTTCCCTCGTCTGGTTTATTATGAAGGAAAAAATATTTTCATATTCAAAATAAAACGATTCCGAGAGCTATATCATAAATCACTTTCTGTTCCTCTGTGTCAACCTTGGTCGGATGTCAACAAGGGCGTTCTCTTCCCTAGAGCATCCCGGCGTTATGTAGCCGTACAACATCAGATTATTGGATCTTTGGAATAGCGATAGACATCAACGGTTGCATCTTTTTACAAAAAGAGGTAAAAAACCAAAATTTCACTCTAGCTGCAATACAGGAAGACAAAATTAAACGAGTGTTCGATCGAAATCGTACGAACATGTGAACGAAGCGTAGTGTAAGGAAACGAAGCGCTTCGTGCAACTTACTTTTAAGTGGAAACATTTTTCTACTTTCCATACTAGGCTGATTTGTAGCAAAAAAATAAATAATAAAACACCAAAAAATTAATTTGAGTTAATATTTGACAAGAAACATCACATCATGTTTGTCTTATAAAATTTTCACCACAACTAATAAAAAAACACAAAGAAATTAAGACCATGCATCTTTGATAAAGCTTAACAAGATACATGATTATATTTCACATTAAGACTGAAAACGAAACAACCATAAACAGTACATTCTATGAAATTTCCTCCAAAAAATCTTAATTTGAGAAAATTTCATAACTTCTCCCATATTAATCTTAATATTAGTACATTGAAGAAGAAAAATTTGCCATTTACCGGCCGGTGAGTTTCTTGTTTTTGATGTTCGTCTTCACTGCAATTTGCCTGATTATACTGCTTAATGTTTTACCGGCACACCGCAGTGTAGCTAAACCAAAGACAGCATGGCACAACCGTAAACAGCAAACTGTTTCTCTCGTTACTTTCTCATCGTTTGAAATCGTGTTATCATAAGAACTCATATTTTGCCGTACTCGGAGAATGAGAAACGCGTTTTTATTTAATATATTTTTGGTTTATGCTTGAAGCAAGTTTTTCCATTGATAATCGTGAGTAAAAACTCAAAAGGAACATGAGAGAGTGAGTTCGTCAGTTCTAAGTACCGCGTGAGAAACATAATTTCCCTTAGTGAACGTGAGTAACTCACGACTGTCGAATAATGTTTCAGAGTAAACAGTACGTGAATGTATGTAAAGCATCTTTCTTTAAAGTGGTAATAAAAATAAGTATCAATAGAAATTTTCTACGGTGATTGCCATTACCTTCCCATAAGTTTGGAAAATGAATTTGTACATACTTTTAAAGAAGTTATGCAAAACCACCGATGACGAGTAATCACCTGTGTTAAACATCATACAATTAATTTTATTGAAGAGTAGAGAATAAACTGGGATCGAAAAAATAGTTTTTGATTAAGCAATATTAAGAAAGTTGCTTCATCATTTTCGATATGGCATTCTTTACATGACTCACATGAAAAAGAAAAATTGGACAGTGATATGAGTAGCGTTGTACAGAATTTTCCAAGTTGAAAAATGTTTTGTCCTGCTAAGAATGTTTTTGTCTATGGATAACAAAAGTGTAAAACTATTGAAGAATGACATGCAAAAATGACCTATCAATGACGCAACATAATCTTTAATCACGTTTTTTTTGGTTACTTTCTTCACAAAGGACAAAGCTGCCAAGCCTCAACGAGGATAACAAATTTGATTCTAAAACACTAAGCACTATTTGAAGTGATTTTGGTTAGTTTTGCATCTTTTGAAGCTGACGCTCTGAAACAAATCTCATTTTATACCAAAATTCAATTTTAAGAGATATTTAAAATTGTACTCAAAATCTTCCTTCAGTCATCAATTAGATTATTCTCACGAATGCTTCAATTGACGGCATAGCATCACAACCGTCAAACTTATAAATTACCTTCATTATGCAGAGCTTGTGATTCCGAAATCCGTTATCCAGCGCGGCAAATGCAGTTGCAAACTCCAAGAAATACTTTCGATGATCTAGAATAAGATGGAAAGTGCAAAAGGTATCCACGGACCAACGGTGCAAGCCACCAGATTCGGTGCGATTCGCAAACAGAAGAGAAGATGTTGTGTCTGATGCTATAAATCAGTACGCCGAGAACGGAGACATTTGTACCATGGACAGAAGCAAGTTGACGAAGAATAAAATTATGTCATTCATCAAAATGATAATTAGCTACAGCATAAGTCTTACGAGAAGGTATGCAATGAAGGTTGGCTCTCGGAATAGCCATAAAACAAGCAAATTGAAGTGCAAAAATTGCAACATACCTCAACACCTAAGATGAGAGAACGATTGCTTTAAGAAAGACTTAGGATGTACCATAGAAAAAAAAAACAAAAAGTAATTAATAAATTTCTCATTATACTTTAATGTACTAAGCTAAACTCTACATGTTTTAGAGTATCGTAACATACATTTACTCCAATATTTTCCCTACGATAATGTCATCTACGTTTCAATACGTTCCAAACGCTTTAATTAAGCGGTTCAAATGTGGATCTTACTACTTATTACCATCACGTTGATATTGACGTTTGCCGTGTCAATGATGTGTGGTAGCTGACGTTGCTTCTATCACAAATATTTTCCCAGTTTAGCTACCCCTGTACTGAAACACAACCCATGCAATCTTGCAACAGTCTAGCTTAAGCAGAGCATACAAAACAGGATGAGGTTGGTTTTGTGATCACCAGCCAGCAAGAAGCCGCAACATCAAACAAGCTTCCAATCTCGTGACCATGCACAGAGCATTGACGTTGTGCACTTGTTTGTACGTTAATTGAATATTGAGTCTCAGCTTGACTTTGCGCCATTACATAGTGTCACTAGGACGTGACCGATGCAGCAGCGGTTCCTTTTGTTTGCATATTGTGAAGTATCCCATCGGCACGTGCATCGAACAAGCACAGTGAAGTGTTGAGGAAATAACGTTTTCTCCATCAAATCAAGTCATCTGAAATGTAATGCATACCGAGAAATGCTGGTTTGATGCGAACTTTAATGTGTAGGTATATTGATTTCTTCTTATAGTTGAGAAAATATTCGGTTTTTAAATTCACATAGCATAGGTACAAGAGTTCCTTGCTTAGCATTTGCTGCATTTGATTGCCTACGTTAATACGTTTCATCATCTGTTCGGCTAGCATCTGAAACACGCTGCTGGGTGCAGGGATTTATTGAAACAATTCGTAATAAAATACCGCTTAGGTGGTCGTTCATTGTAACCACACTCAAATATGCAATCACTTGGTAACACCCGCCGGGACCACCCACGGGCCTTTCGGCTTTCTTTCAGCGCTTACGAGGGTGTTGGCTGCTCAGGTCATCATTATCATCCCACGGGAGATCTTAATTGAAAGGGAGGAAAATTGCATGCACACTCTTACGCTAAGCGCCTCGCATCCTAAATGCCATCTGTGCAAGTACAAAGTGAGATACTAAATATTCATGCCAACGCTAGGGGTTTTCTAACAATTTTTTACTCAAGAGCCCTAGAATTCAGAAGTGTTTCAAGTGTTGCTCTTATGCGTAAATTCTTTCGCAGTCAGAGGGTTGCATTAGACACCCGCTTCCCGCAATGGGGTACAAATATGCATTCCGTGTAATTTGCTACTGCTATTACTTGCATCTCGTGAGTAATTTAAATTACAATAAAAACAAAATTCAGGGCGAAATTGCATAAAACCACCTGCAACACTGAAAGGAAAAGTAATTGATGATAAATTAACACATGTGTACTTCTGGCAATTAATCCGCTATATCTGCACCTCTCAAACTGTATAACAAGGCTAAACCCATCTTCAAACGAATCCTACAATAAGTATTCGAAACAGATTTCTTTTAAACAGTTGGGTTCCTGCTCATTTTCCATGTTATTTGTTAATCACATAAACGGGCGTTAACATTTAAACATTGAATAAACTGTAGTTGCTTTTGAATTACTTCGTTGCTCCTCAGATCTGTTCTACAAGAGAGTAACGCTGCTCAGGAGTATGTAAGTGAGACAATTTGCATGTCACATTTTCGGTTACTAGTTAATGAAGTATAAATCAATTGACCATTGAACTGGCACAAAAATGTAATACTGGCTGAGATTACGAGTAAATTAAAAATCTTTTTAATTTTATTTAATTTTTTTTCAATTTTTTTTTATCACATTTTTTTCAACATGAAATAATTATTCAGGCTAATATACCATTCATATATGCTTTGTATGAGCATGATTTAGGAATCGAATGGTCCTTTTTATCTTGTGAGCTTGACTATTTGCCAAAGCAAAATTATTTCTTCATAGAACATACAAGATGGTTGTTTTGATATGACAATAATGGTCTTATAACTTAATCGTTTAATATTCAACACTACGATGTGTCTATATAATATGCACATGTTATCAAGTGTAGCGAAATTTGAATATTTCTTCGTAAGGTGGTTTGTTTCGAACATAAACTCCCTAAACAGCAATGAACTATTGACATCACTTCTCAATCGTTACGGACCACGATTAGCTCGGATGTCTTGATCACAATGTGAGCATTGCTGGAGCGAATCTTCGGAACGATTTCCTCTTCCGGTTGCCTCCAATTGATGGTGATTTTCCATTTGCAACAATACCCTCGCACCGGAAGAAAAGGCGCACGGAAACGCTCCGATTCGGATCACTGTTTCGTATTCACTTCCGGAAAATGCATTTCATCCTTACAGAAACCAACAACCCATCGAAGCGTAGCACTGCAAAGGATGTCGAAGGAAGGAAGATCATTTACAGAGGCCAATCATTGAATTCATGCGTTCAAACGACCGGCTGTGCAGACAGGGAGACGATTAAACTATTGAGCTCTGGTAAATGGCAGTTATTGGCAGTAGTTCCTTTTTTCAATGCTGAATTTCTTGAATTGATTTCCTTTTCTTTCGTTTGAATCGTTGTGTACGCTCAGACTAAGATAAGACAGTGTTTTTCCTCGGTTTTTTTGCCAACCAGCCAGCTGGAGCAGCTGTGAGTCGGTCGAGTGTAACGAATCGTTAGAAAAATAAAGTGGGACGAAAATAATGATATCGATTCTCGAGAAGCGTAATGTATAATCAATAAGCGACTCAAAGAGAGGAAAAAAGCTTGAACAAGAGCTAAATCGAATCTATTGTACCAACTAAAACAAGTAGAATATTTAAGAGGTTCATACCCCCTAACATTTTAGAGGTTGAAACCCCTTAATTTCATTCTTGGTTTTGTTCCGCGTTTTTTCTTTAGTCATCAGACTACAGAAAAACAACTTAAGCTTAGCACCAACTCTGGACATTATATTAACAATCACAGCTTTTGAACGTAACATGATTCCTAAGCTTAGGGTAGTGATATCACATCTCATAACATAAGCGCTGTTAGAAGAAGAATCACTTCGCGAACAATTTTCTACGCCACAAATACAGCGAAGACTTCAGTGGGTTTGTATGCATTCGATGCATCTGTCATCGCTGAATTCCGAAGCGAAAGTTTATTTCAAGGCTCAGAATGTGTTCAGAAAGTTTGCGCACAACGTTTATCACGATAAGCCCCAAGTGATCCATTCTGCTATCTAGCGTTGCTTCCTTGTTTGTTATTGTCAATGTAATTCTATTTGGTAAGTTTCTTGATCCGGTTGTGGTTTTAGGGGTTTCCTGGTTGAATAACAGGGATGTTGTGCTCGGTGCCCGGAATGGCCAAAAAGGCTTGCACCCAGAACATGGTCATCATCCATTTTCGTTACCACTGCCTGGGCACTAGAATTCAGACACCCGAATGTAATGGTACCAAGTATGAAAGGGTTACACAAAGGATGCAAGGATCATGGCTCGTTTGGATCACCCTTGTCATGATGAAAATGTTGTTCCTTTGTCATGCGAACAATTATCGATGCGTAACCCGTGACAAAACACGTACCGGGAGCTTAATCTACATCGTATTCCACCCCTTTTTTATCCAACGACGCCCACTGAAGGGTGAATGGTCAGAGATCAACGTGCTTCTTTGCAGGGAAGCGGTACAAAATTTTGAAATTGAATTTTGTATGGATTCAGATTGTCACATTTTTTCATATCTGGACCACATTTTTGTCATGAAATTTAATCACTTTTTTATTTAGGAGCCTTAATGGCTTTAGTTTGTTTCAGTTACATGGTTGGTCTACGGCTTGCACATTTTATGGTATAGCTAAATGAAACAAAAAATTAGTCGTTGGAAAAGACTGCTGTCCTATTATTAAGTCTTTGTAGATAAAAATATGGATTCAAACGTTGAATTCCAACACTAAAGTTAGAAAAATATGTTCAAAAATAAATAAAACATTGGAAATGTACTTTTGATGAATTGTATTCTCACAACCTATTTTCATTCTTATTGATTATTTTGTTCTCGAACAAAGGTTCTAAATATGTGAATAATTCGAATGAGTCCATTGCCTTTGACTAGTTGTATTGCATTTATCGAAAGCAGTCTTCTTTCATCTTTCATCTGGAAGACAATCAAAAAGGTCATGGAAATGTAATCGATTGAATGAAAAACATTCACACATGCCATATAAATTACTTTTCCAAGAAGTGGTTCTCAGTACCGGTAAGTATAATGAATTGCAAGCGATTGGGTACATTATTGATCTGGAGAACGTAATTCTCATGTATCCTAACCCTTGTTTAAGGATCATTGCAATGGATACAAATGGTGCTGCATACCTAAGCAAAGAGCGAAGATGCGTCACATCAAAGCAACACAAAGGAAATGGAACCAACGAGGGATTCAGCTCGTGCTCTATCTTTTAAATATCATCAAGGTTTGCACAAGGAGTACAACATTGTAACTCTTTCTCCTTTTTTTCTCTGCAAACAGTGTACGCAAATCATAAAAAAGCAGGAGTTTTGTTTGTACAACACGATACATGGTGATGACAGGGAGGCAAATTATGATTTCAGATTTTGTGTGGTTAGATTATGTTTGCTACACGCAGTATGTTATTATTTACTGTTTATGGTGCAAACAATTATGTTTGTTTAGAAAAAATGTTTCATCTGTAGCTGTAAGTTAAAATAAGACAATTTTGTGTGTAATAATAAATTTCTTTCGTGGATTTTGTAGAAATGCATACAAGCATACAGTTGTTTAGTTCATTCAACTGGCTTTAGTTTAAGTTTACTACAGGAATTGTTTGTTCATTTTTTCAAAATAGTGCCAACAATCAACTTAATTTTCTAATTCCAATAGGAACAAAATGGAGGAATCAGATAGAGAGAGAGAGAAAGAAAACAAGAATAAAAAGAGTATAAAAACGATCACAGTGCAATAGAAAGACCAAATTTTTGGCACACACATGTGATGAAAATGTACCGCAAAGAAAGGTGTACCTATTCGTTCACTACTTAGGAAAATAAAATTTCCTAATACCAAGTATTTCATTGTATAAAGATATTAAGAAAACTATAGCTTTGGTAACACCCCTGAGGTTAACATTGTCCGATACTATTTTCGTGACTTAATCACCTTTTATCTTCAGGCATTGGTTTTTTCAATCAACTTTGACTAATATTTTACAATGATTCACCATTCACCAAAAGAACTGTTTAATTTTGCTTAACACGTTGCGCTGATGCTCAAAAGACCTAGGCCTTATGCAAACAAATCTGAAAAACGTTGATTAAAAGTTGTTGATTGCTGTAATCTGCAGGATGAAAAGTGTGCTTGAAATAGACTCTTCTTTTATGTCTTTGAAGATGCCTTCTGCAAGGAAGATTCGCAAACACAGACGATGAACCTTGTTTAATATTGCGTTTGCTTTGCCCAAAAAGTTCAGCTTGTTTTCAAATTATACCGAACGAAAGTGCACTTATCGTCGTGCTCAGAGTGCCGAATAATGATTTAATCGTGTGAAATTATACGCCTTCTAGCAAGTGTCTACGGACCGCAACACGAAACTTGGTACTAAAATTCTGGTTCGAAGCACAGCGAACGACCAACGACAAGCTGAAACGCAATGTAATTTTGTGCAAACGTCTTACAGCGAGAGGTTAAATTTGTCTTTGCAATATGAATTTACACTGTTAACTAAATAAGCAATGTTTTCACTGGGAAAATATTTCGAGTCAATATATTCACAAAAAAACACATTTATTTAATGTTCTTAATTACAAAATTACTGTTTTACAACTTTTTTAATTTAATAATTTAATTGAATAGCTTTTTCAATCTGTAAGTAGAGAGATTTGAAGCAATGTTGTGATTACATTGAAATGCTTTCAAAAAATAAGTCGCATAAAACTTTAGCAGAAAATAACACGACATTTTTTATTTGTATCGTATCGTTTCCCGATACATGAAGCAATGCGGTGAGGACATCTTTCGTAGTTCTGAAAGATTCCTACTTTAGAGATCAAGCTTCTTTTAATCCTTGGAAAAACGAAGCAAACTAAACCCATCCTGTCATGGTCCGTAATGGGTAACTTATGGTGGTATTTAAAGACGATAAACTATTTCTCATCGTAGCACCGACATATGCTTGGTCTTGGCATTAGCAATGCCTGCATAATCCGCACTCACCGCACCGAAGAAGTTGGTGCACAGTAGTTGCTGATGCGTAAGTATCGAAACGACACTTTGGTTGATGGGATAAGTTAGGCGGAAGTTCAATAAAACTTTATGGGAATATGTTTTGATTTAAGCTTTCGATGAGGGGTTGATATGCGGATCTACTATTGACGCACAGATTCAGTCGTACATTGAACAATATATTCCTCCATTTTGGAATGTATTTACTACACATAACATGAAAGTGTAGTGCATATGAAAAAGAAAATTAAATAGTATAAAATTGCTTCCGAAGTAACTAAGTCAGAGTTTTTTATGTTGATAACTAATTTAAACACTGTCAGTTAGGTAAAATACTGATACCATGATACTAATTGAAAAAAAGCAAAACATTTATCACATCTGTGGATTGTCATTTTATATGCTGGATAACTTTTATTCGCTAAAAACTAAATGTGTTAAAGTTTTGTAATTAAGTTAGAAACATTAATCACGATCCTGTTGCATATAACTTCATGGTGTGGTTTTATCGAACCAGGTGAAACATTCATCAATTAATACTCAGTTGTCGGAAGTGATTGAGATTATATACCCTTGCGTTTTCTAATGGATTGAACACGCAGAGACATCCCTAGGAGAGAAAACTTTACCTATGAATTGAAGGATTCCGTATGATGAGAACATTGAGGAAAATGCTTTTCCAAACTGTCGTTTGCACATGTTGGAAGGATTGAATGAACCAAACTTTATATTTTCGACCATCGATTCAATGTCGATGATATTTTTAATCATTTTTTGTTAGGCCTTGTCGCAAATATGTCATGATAAAAGTTATCGATACTGGACTGAATAATCCTTAAATGATTCATAATTTTATATTTTTTTTGCAATAGATTGATCTGCAATATTGATAGCAAAAATCATAATACAAACAACATTTAAATTATACATTTTTCGTTTCGCACAGACTACAGGTAAAATTATTTCTTCCACTTTTTATGGGCGTTTTTACATATCCTCTAGATTTTATGGTCTCTAGGAATGCTACTGCTGTGATGTGGAATTCAAGAATAAAACATAACTACGGCACTGCTATTGAAACGCTTTGAGACAATTGCCGTTAACGTTCGCAAATGGTCAGCCTCGTGATTCAAAAGTCGAATCGAAATTGGTTGACTTGCTCGAAACAAAGCCGAGCCCAGCATGAAAGTGCTAAGCGTTTGCAAAGGACACGTAGGCAAAGCTATAAATTGCGAGCACATTTATTAAAACGAAATTATTTTCATTATTGTTGGATATATTCTGCCGATGTCCTGCTGCGAACCATTGCCGGAAAACTTTTCCCAAGCCATGCACAAGTGCCGACTCCAAACTGCTCCGATGCGATGGTAAGCCCTTTGCAGAACGCTGATATACGACGATTTGGGGCTGGAATGTAAAATGCCATAACCGGATGATATGGTGGCGTTTCGGATTTCACTTCATGGGGTGAAAACAATTTACTCTACGTGCATTGCGTCGGAGAACGATATTGTGGTATTTTCGTTATATCCTTTGCTGGATAACTGAATCCTCACTGTTCCACGCATACTGTTGTAGTATGGTGACATAAAAGGCTCACGGGTGTAGATCATAAGTGTGCATGAAACATGCCAAACGGTCGCTGCAATCGTCGTTTTTATCGAATAAATCAATCTTTGTGCGGATTTACGTTGGATAACTCGACAAAACTGATGATGGTTGGAGCAGTTTGCTAAGAACACATTTAAACGATACATTCGATTTCGAGACTTATCGTTGTACATGAAAAAAGTATGATATTTGCCTAAAAATGTTTAAATCGTGGAGTTTCAATAAATGTAGTCATTGTTTAACGAAAAAGATAAATTTTTAATCCTGAATTTCAAGAACTGTTGCAATTGTTGTCCATTGTTTAAAGAAAAATATAAAACAATAAAAAGTGCAACACGAACATTAAAAAAATCATAAAATTAGTAAATAACAAACAACAACGTACTGTAGGAAATAAACTTCATGAGATAATTGATTTTCGATGCTACAAAAGAATAATTTTATTGAAAACTTTAAAAAACACTTAAAACAATAAATTTTAAAGAATTAATTCTTAGGATGAATGAGCAATGAATAATGCACAAATATAGAAATTTTTTTTTTCAATTGCTTTAGAATATATAAATTTTATGTGTTTTCTTTGGGTTATTCTCTAGCATTTCAATAATTATAATTTAAAATATCTCACAAAAATACCAAATGAACAGCTAACCAGCAACCATTTGACAAATATTTGAGAAAGAAAAATAAATTTTGAACATCGAAAATTAATAACACATTTAAAAAATTACCCCAAAAAAGCACCTTCCACGGTGAAGATTGGCAAACAATTTCGCTTCTTCATCAGTGGCGAACCGTAGTCGTGTTTGATTTGTATTAATATTTAATCAACATACGGTCAATGTCGAGCAGCAATGAAAATGAAACCACAAACACACAAACCTGCAGGCATTCTGAAAGAAATGCCTGGTGCCGGTGAAGCGAAGCGGTCCAAAAAGCGGTGTGTACATGATGGATGGAATTTACTCAAAATGTTTAGCAAATAGCTATAGGCTGATCGAAAAAAGTACATCCATATGTTTTGCAAATCCCATAACACCGATGGTAAATAACTCAAATAAGCGAACTAAATCGATTGTTCTGCAACCTAGCAAAAATGCACAACTGGCGGAACTGTTTAAATTACTGTTTCCCTTTGACACAGTAAAACAAAATTTCAATCCACGGATATTTAAACCATTCCATTAGTATCAATCAAAATCGTGTTCACCTGAAAGATATTAAATAAACCAATGTCAGCCGATTATTACATATGCATGGCTTGAGCTGCCGTTTTTCAAGCCGATTAATAATGTTGTTATGGTTTTTGAAATCGAACCATGCGGACGAATGAATTAATAATGGTGAATTTTTACTATTTAAAACGTTATGCAGCAGGACCTTCAGAAAAACTGTTGAAGATTGACGTTACCTTCATTTTGCAGAACCATGTTTCGGACTATTGTTTTAAAAATCGTAAATGGTATATGTACTATTTTTTCTTACAAATACATGAACGTATAGCTAAATGCAGAAAATTAAACCTTTTCAAACAATTTGATTGTACTATCCCCTATGGGAGAAATAAATGTACTGTTGTCTGAAAGTATTTTAAGCTCAAGAATTAATTTCATGGGGGGCGGTGTATTTGGCAACGGCGCTAGTTCCTTACACAACCGGACCGGGTTCAAATCCCATTCGGGACCGTCCCCGCGTAGCACGGTCTGACTAACCTGCTACGTGGTTAAATTAGTCTAATACGGCCTGGTCCGTTCTAACATACTAAAAAAAAAATTCATGGAATTTTATATAAAAATTTTAATATAATGATACTCGTTGTTTGAAGTAAAAAATATTAACTAATTATAATTTATCATTTAATTATTTATAGTTTAACAAAATTAATTCACGATTATGCAAACGCCACTCATTAATTCAAATCATCGTGATGAAGAGGAGTATGAAAAGCTATTTGACCTTTTAATAAATTCGCTTCATTTCCCAGAGTGCATTTTAAAGCAGAATGGAAAGAAACCATTTACTCCAAATCGTTTGCTCACGCTATGAATAGTAATGCTCCCGAAGCATACCAAAGTAAAAAGAAAATCACAATGCTGGATCTGGTGTTGAGTTGAACGTTAACCACCGATATTCTACAGCATGAAAATGGATCAGGCTATGTTTGTAGTTCAATATTGAATTTCAAAATCATTAGTGTTATGTCAGTGTAACTGATAAAAAGACAAAGAATCTAAGTTTATTTCATCAACGTTCGCCGTTGCTAGAGCACGGCAGGAAATGAAAAGTAGTTCATTGATTACCGTGCTTCGCCAAACTGCCAAACTGACTCCGGGCTATAAGTCACGAGTCAGAGATAGTTTCAGTACGGCAAGGGGATAACATATTGCGGAAACTAGCGCACTTTCGCATGCTGCATCTTCATAGCCTTGTAGCGTGTGGATCGATCCCAGCTACATCGAAGCTTTACTAACGAAGGTTCTGCTGCTTACGCTTCTCATTCGATTAAGACAAAATCACGGCACAAGGTTGGGTGGTTCGCTGCATTAGGCTACAAGTCACGTACGTGATCTACATGTAATGGATAGCCTGCACATGCTTCGCTTGATCTACCTCGCTACGCTCGACTACTTTTATTCAACGTTGCCACTCGCAAGTACATCGTCCTGTTGTTTGAACATAGATATTTTAACACATAAACAAATTTCCACTTGTCCGTTTAGAAGGGAAATCAAAGTTTCAGCGTGCTGTATTGTTCAAGAACTGTTCTTTTTGCTCAAATAAAACCTTCAAATTTTTAACTTAAGTTTAGTTAGATACGCTTAACAAAGAGGTTACTTTTTTTGAATGGATTCCAAGACGTTATCAACGCGCTCATTTTCTATTGGAAATCTTTTATCAATCCGATCTGAATGCATTCGAAAGAAAATATCCTATTTTCGTTTTAATCCCCAGGTGCATATTTATTTGAATTGATTGCGTCGTTGTGCAGTTTTCACCTGCACACGTATGAGATTTCGCACAACTTGAAGCACACGATGTACAGAATTCAATTTCATGCCAACGTGGACTAGCAGTAAAGACGAATCAAATTGGATTTTCGAAGAGTGGGTCATGAGTATTAGATACACATGCATAAACCATTCCGAGTGTAGGCGACTATTCTTCGTTCTGCAAGGAACCATGGAAGATCGTTGTTTTGTTTAAGATGATTCCCGTTTCCCTTTAATAGTAAATAAAATGTTAGAAATTGCATTCCCAATCATGTTTCGTCCTCATATCATCTTCAAGGTACATAAAAGTATACAATTGTAGAATTTTAAAGACACATCCATGTAATTACGAACGAAACATTGTATTTTTTATGGAAAACCTTACGACAAATGTTATAGAAACCATCAGGATAAGATTTGCCAATAGAATCTCCCGAATTGAAATTTTTCAAATGCACAAAACTGGCAAAAGATCTTCTTATAAACAATATTTATTTGCAGTATACATTTTAACGTGCTGAATACAATTGCATATGCCTATGATGATCACTTAGAATCTGCATAACCCTCAGTCTTGCATTTTTATTTGTGCAACGTTTGCCGCAATTTGCAAACCAAAATAATTTATGGCACTCCACTGGCCAGCATAGTTCGTAATGGATTGCAAAAGCCTACCACCATGTTGATACTTCTTGCTTTGCATATTTACCGGCTCTGCTGAGCTGTACATTCCTACGCTGTCTAACACCGCAATGATATTTTGCAACAAAATGCTGTTTATGTCTACACTCTGCTTTATGGGTGTGTTTTGTACACAAGTGACAATTCGGTTACTAAGATAACTACAACCGTACCCGTAGCCTTCAGTGATTTATGCAGTTTTTATGGTTGTGCAAATATTTTAATTTCTCTTTCCATATGCGTACGCATTAGGAACATACATAAAAGTATTTCCTTTCATGCATCTTGTGAGGCGCTTTTAATTCTTTCATGCGGAGTTTTAGCTATTTACTACGTCTTGTTTATCGGTTAAATTAACACCTTTAATTTAAATCAAACCAAAGCTTTAGCCATAAAACAACTGGCCCAACAATACTGCCATGCTTTCAACATGTCGTAGACTACTTGCATCAGTTAAATTACTAAAGCGCTGAAGTAGTGAATGTTTCTGTCATGTGTCGCTGCCATTTTTCAAGTGGGTCATCAATATCAATTATGAGAAAGGGATTGGTCAAGTATCGATGGTATCGTTTGCTCAATGATAATGGGAATCAACTTCACCCCGTGCTAAATGTGCCCTAAATCTTCCGTAATACAATAACGTCCAAGATGAATGGTTGGAAACTCCCGCTTCAAGAATTAAAACTGTATCTTTGATTATGTTTAAATTGGAATCCAGTAATTATAAAGGCTGTAAGAAATATCTCACTGCAGGAATGATTTGAGAAAATAAATTACTTCAATAATGAAGTGTGTAAGACACTATTGAAGTTTCTATTGTAAACGTTGTAAGAGATGATCTATTTAATTTAAAAGATACTTTTATAAGTTTCGTATTATGCAGGAGAAACAAATTACAATGAAACCTTAATATATTTTAATTTTGTTCATGCTGGAACTAAAACCAATGTATTTTTGTTCCAGTTTTACGCAGTTAGTAACAGTACGACTTCGTATTTCATCTCAATGAATAAGTAAATCTTATCAGAAGGATTTGTTTGAGTTTTCGAATTATCGCCCAATTTCCTATAAATAATAGCATTTAAAACAATTAACGCAAAAAAATGTAAAACTTAGGAAAAGTAAACAATATTTTAATAGGAGTATTAAAGTAAGAAATTATTTTTCTGAAATAACTTTAAGCAAAACAGCAATAATTCTTTATGAATAAAAAAAAA
>CM032177.1:24637997-24648061 GCA_018908115.1 Anopheles rivulorum | reverse complement strand
TGAAGAAAGGAAAAGTTGAAACACGCAGCTGGTGAACATCAACTGCTGAAAAGAGGCTTAGGCTTTTGGGTTTCTTTGCACGAGTTGCACAAGTACTGATACAGGCACGTACAACAGTTGTCACCGAAACACTCGCCAAAAGCCGCACGTTGTTGATGAAAGATTATGCAAATGTTTACAGAATGATGTTTGGGGATGGTTCAACTCGCCCCACCGTACCAAAATCTGTAACGTGTCGATAAAACATTTCGAAATCCTGGCGTACGGCAAAGACAAATCAGAACGAAAACTTTATGCTTCGAGCGTGTAAAAAATACGATAGAAATACACGAAAACTCTGTGAGACTGTGCTGCTAGCGGCATACGCTGGTCAATGAAAGCGTTTATGAGCTAAACATTTTACATTTAAAAAGATGCTCATCCAGCACATAACATGCTGAGATTTATTTTATTTCAATTGTTTCGCTTGTAGAACAGTTTATGAAAAAATCGGATCTTTCTTCCACTGAACCGTCGGCAAAAATGTATTTAGAAACTTTTTTCGTGAGTCTGAGTTATTCCACAGGTGTGCAAAATGTGCTTTCGTATAGAAAAAATAACTACCTCTGAATTAAATTCTTGTTAGAGCTGTTGTTTATTGTTTAAGATCTCTATATTGGGCATACCCGATTACATATTTTGATTTTGCGCCATCTATGAGAACATGGGTAAATAAAATGATTTGTAAAGTATAGCATAGCTATCAATGTAAATACATAAATTAAAACATTGATATCAGGTGAACTTTTGATAAAAGTATGCTGCCTTTAGTAAAACAAACCAGGAGCTGACTGATAAAGATCCTTTTTCGATCAAAGCATCACAATTGTCACATTTTTCAAGCTAGTTTATTATCTTTGTTTTCAGAACAATAGTAGAAGCAGTAAATGTGTTTTACATACAATCTCTTTCCCATCATTTTGGAAAAGAATGGTTTCTAAATACTCTGCAATTCAGTGTTTATTGCATTTTTTAATTTCTTATTCTTCTATTTTTTTCATTCACGCAAATTCATTAAACGACTTGGAGCCCATTCCCGCGCATAAATTAATTATGATACAATATATTGGATCTTACTGCGAAAGCATTCTTATGAACAGCAAAGCATTTTTTTTCTTCAAAAATTCTCATTAGCAGTATTGATTGGATTGGAAATGTTTTCAAAATAAGTTTATTGATCATTATGTCGTTTAAAAACAGCCCTGCGGCATTATTCAAACATATGCATGCACCGCACGACTGCAACACATTTCATTTTTCAAACGTTGTTAATGATTTATGCAACCAAAGGAAGCAGTACCAGTGTGAGCATTTTGGAAGAACTGAACCGGTTTCGGCATCTTTTCTGCCCATAGGCACCATGCAACAATAAACTAAGCTTCCTTTTGTATCGATATTAGCTAATGGTGTACATGGGATGCGTTGAAACTTATGTAGAATCATTGGCACAGGCCAAAATATCATTATATTCGGAATGCTGTTGAGTTGTTACGGTGATCATTTATTTAAATAATTTGATATCAGGAGATGCTTAATAAATGTTAATAAATGGTGGTAAGACAGGACGACGCCCATTGTAGGCAAGTATGGCGTTTTTGGCACAAGGTAAAAAAAAAGATACATGATGAGAAAAAGGAAAAACCATATTTATAAGTAATTTATATGAAAATGGTTTGTATGTGAACAATATCATATTTATAAGTAATTTATATGAAAATGGTTTGTATGTGAACAATATCATCCAAAGTACGATAATGAGTACTTTTAGTAAATTTGTTCGAGAATTTTGTAAATTTTTTGAATAACTTATATTTTATGGAAGGAATGAATATTAAGAATTGACAAAACATTTTTTTAAATTGGTATTATAGCCGTTTAAGTGCCACCTGTACCGGATAATAATAGAGAACAGTCCACATGAGATTTGTTACCTTAATTGTTGTGTGAAAACGAATAATACGGCGCCTACACCACTTAACGTTTGAACACTAAATCACAATACAAAGCTCAATGTGGTATCCAACCAGAATCATTAATTCTCAACGAAAAATAATTATTTTTACGGCAAGGATTTGTTTTTTCACGGTAAGGGCCTTCAGATTTGTAGGCAAAAAAGTACCAAAACGTCAGATTTATTCTAAATTTTTTTCTATATTATGCGTAGTTTAGCAAAAACTGCTTGGTTTAAGGTATATAATTTAATCATATATTTCTTCCATCCGGTTTGCTACTATTAAACAGTCCACTTGGCAAAGCCATCCGAAGGGTCATTTCAAACCTCGCCTCGTCCATTTAGCCGCTCAAAAGGGGTGTTGCAGTCGACGACAAGGACAGACTTTTAGATGATTATAAATGTTCTCGGCCTTTCGGAAGCACCAGCACACCGTAGCGACGCGGAATCTGCCTTGTCAGGAAATTCGGACGAACACTTCAGTCTTTACAAGGCAATGTGCGTATCTGCTGCCGACGGTTGAAGATGGAGTCGGAGCATAAAGATAAGAGCTGGAACAAGTGCTGGGATACGCTTGACTGACAATAGAAAACAGATATCGGGACTTCTCGTTCACTGCCTTCTCGTGGCATGGTCCATTAATCACCGATTAGGCTAACATTAGCGTCTTCATAAAGTCATCGAATGTTCTCTTGTGTCGGTGGAATGATAGTACGATTATCACATAAGTACGCTTTTCCGCGCGAAGCTGCGGTATGCGTGTGTTTGTGGGATGTGTTTAATGCTTTCGTTAAATTAAACGAGACGAACAGTGCACTAGTTAATTATTATTTATTATCATTGCGTTTTCCTTTTTGTTTAAAATTACTACGAACAGTGTAAGCTTCAAGTTGGTTTACTGGTATAGTCAAGGGACAAAATCTAATCTGAACTCTTATTCTCAAAATGGATGTTTGGTGCTACATAATCATATTCGGATAGTTGACCAACGGCATGCATTGGATGGAAAGTAAAGGCAAAGTACTTTCAAATAAGAATCACAAATTTAGATGCATACAATCTATCCTTCATTCGGCGATCCATAGTACAAAAACTTTTAAGCGTTTTTTGCAATGCAATCTCACAGTGTCTGCAAAAACTACACACCATTTGGATTCCACAACTCACCACAGTGGTACATAAAATGAAATCAGATTATAATTTTACGTATGGTGGCACATCCCGTCCCGTAGGACATTGCCAGCACAGACATTCAAAGGCGTGCGTACCCAAATGGTTTACTACACCGGTTTCGTTTGTGCTTACGAACGATTTCTAGGACTGATATCGTTCGAGATTTGCAACCATGATTCGACACATCACTTTGATTGACCGTAACGAACGAGACTGGGACTGACATTTGTACGACGACAGCAGAATTTAGGAAGTGGACCTGGGTTTGTTCTAGCTGCATGCACTAAGCTGGAATTATAAATCTCATTACTCCAACGGGATTACAGTCAAATTTTGTCCACTCGCACACAATTTAATATTTCTTTGGTAAGTATCTCCGGTAATGGTGAGTTCTCAGAAGTTCACATTTCATTCTGCAAAATATATCAAAAATCAGAAAAATAAAGTTTCCTAATTGTGTGAGTTCGTGAATCCAATCGTAATTGTGTATTGAACTGAAAAATATAGCTTGAAAATATTTTCTTATCGTGTATGAAGTTTAGATAGCATTTTTATATTGTGTGTTTTCATGTAAAAGAAATTACATACGTGCTTATCAAACAAACAATCAAACTGTACTTGACATGTTTATTGTTCAATCAAGGTGGAAAATGTCTATACCAGACATGGATTCAACTATTCGGTTGAACACTGTTAGAAAATGGAATGAACCAATCTATCATTGTGTATCGTGTTCACAATGCAGTTTTACACCAAAATGGACATGTTGCGATGATTAAGTTGTCAAAGTGTTTGGCAAGTGTTATTGAATTACTTCACTGATTTGGAAAAGTATTTACCACCTGGTGGCTATTTTGGACATGATTGTTCATTAAATTAAATATAGAATTCGATATGCGCACACTCTTTTATACCAAAATAGACTTTCTGCGACCTGTTCACAAAATGTTTGTCAAACAAACACAAGCTTTGCACAAAACCAACACTTGAAGAAGTATTTGATGATGGGAAATGACACCTTATAGATCAGTAAAACCTATTCAATATAGCGTAAGCGCGTAAAGCGTAAAGCGTAAAGGACAAAACACCACCCCACCTACACAATAGCAACAACAACATTACCGGACCAAACACATCTACCAAAATAGCCACCACCACGAACTACAAAACAACAATAGGACCGGATCACAACTGCAACAACTACCGAGTATGCCCGGGATAAGGCAATCAATAAGGAGGACATGCCTTATATAATTGTCTATGTATTTCGTCAACACAAGCGGTGTTGACAATACGGCGCCAAGCCGTCATAATGAAATAAAATAAATAAAAAAAATAAATAGCGTAACTAAATGAAAAACGGTTTGACGCTCGCTGGACGTTGACATTGAACTTGGAACATGGATTCATATATTTAGACTTACAAGGTGGATTATACAGCTTATCTCAAATATCAATATGAAGCGAACGAAAGATGCTATTGCGGAAGAAGGTTTTGTTTTTACAAATTTCAATCAAAACCATCCTTTCATAATGCTACCAGCTTTGAAGCTTAGCGTATATAGTTGATCTTCTACAAAATGAATGTTCCGCACAATCATGGCATTCGTGGAACTGATAATATTTTTTCTGTTTAAGAGTTCACATTTAATCCACGAAAATGTCCGGTTATAGTGAAAGGTCTTTTTCTATCCACAAATTAGCTTTTTATAAACTATTTAAAAAGATGATTAAATTCTACAGGGGCTAGCATGTAAGACATTCCGTCGAAGAGCAACGAATGCAATAGAGTAATACATTCTCTTATAAACTTTAATCTCTGAATCCGAACATAAATTATTATTTTTTATAATGTTCTTAACTTTAAACAGTTTTGTAACATAACTATAATTCCGCACTTTTGAAAAATCCTTCACTGCAAAGACCTGAAACATGTCGATAAATTAGTTACACTGAACCATCCGAAAAATGACCCTACATTAACATTTCACAGGAACGCAGGTGGCTTGGCAGAAGATGTAATTTCGTTCCCGAGTTTACCGCATATTTCACCTTTGCCAGCCTCATACATAAGTAAGCAGATTGTACACAATTTCTCAAATACACTTATAGACGGGTAAAGCAGGTTTGAAAGGGTCGACCAGTAACAAAGGACGCATGAACTGGCCCGAACAGACGAGCATGTTTCGTCACTGTTGCAGTTGAAAGCTGGAAAATGGTGTTCGTATAAATTATTTACCAAGCACCAAGTATTCAACTACCACCAGCACACGACGAACGATAAGGCGAACGATTTTGTTCAATAAAATCAATGATGGAAGAGCGCGTTACAAACGCGCTCTTCCATTCATATTTACCACATTTGGCTCAGCTGCCCCGGCGTGAAAGTTTACTGAACCAGATAACACTTTGTTGTTTCATGATTCAACCAAAAATTATCAGAATTATTAATTGACCGCAAATTTCTATGCTGCAGTTTCTTAAAGAACTCTCACGAATAATGAGCAAAAGTTTTATTCAGCACCCAACCGCCACAGCAAGAAGTGAGCAACGCGATTCAGCAGACAGAAATAACTCATTGCGCCATTCAACGCTTGTTTCCCAGATCAACTCTTGGACGCTTCTTCACCAAGTTGCTCGAGAGCACAGGCTGAAAGGAAACCAACAAGAGCTACGTCAATGTGAAAACTTTGCACATCGAACTCGAGCAAGAGCCTCGAATTCTTTAGACGCAAAGATGCTCACATTGCGGCTACCGCTGGTAAAGGTATCAAAGGATTTTTCCTTCCCGAGGGAAACTTTAAAAGAATAAGGAATAAAGATCAAAAACCAATTTCACAAACGCAGTTGCAGCACTTTCGTTTGCTGCGTGGTTCTTTTCGCTATTTACACCAATGTTTTTTTGTTTACGTTTATTTTGTTGATTCGCGAAATGAAAATGTGATGTATTGTAGTAAAAGAATGTTGCATTCGTAAGCTCGTTAAAGTCTGTGCCAAAACTTCAGACGTTTTGTGTAAAAAATGCTGGTGGCGGTGTTGTTGCATTTCTTACGTTCATATTAAATGTTTTTGCATGAAAAATAAAAAAAAATTTTTTTGTTTATTTTAATGTTACATAAATTATTATTATTTTAAAAAATCATTTTAATTTTCTTTAAATTTTGAATAATTTATTAATTATTAAAAACAATATTTAGTACATTTGTCAACGGCGCTAATCCCAACACGAACTTACCCGGTTCAAATCCCATACGAACCGTCCCCCCTAAGCACGGTCTGACTAGCCGGCAACGTGTTAAAAAATTAGTCTAATACGGCTTGGTTCGTTCTATCATAATAAAAAAAGAATTAATAATATTTTCTTTTTTATACATAAAGAATAACCAGGTCGTATTGCTAATAAAATTTTCCTCAAAATGCACAGAAAAGCTGTTAAATACAGCTTTATTTTCATTTTATTTCATGTTTTTTACAATAATTTTAGTTCGTTTCATGTAGTGGCCAACACCATTCTATGATTGTTTTGTTACTTCGCTTTTCTCCATTCTTTGTATTCTTGTGCTCACTTCACTTGCGCCGGGAAAAAAACCCTTCTTTTCCGTTGAAATCCATTTCCTAAAGTATAAAGATGCTTGAAATGAACGGCGCATTCATTCAAAGCAATGGCTGGTTCTTCATGGCGCCCCATCCATACGTTCCGTGCAGTAAACATTTATCCCATATGCAGCACATAACAGATGGGGATAGCTGGAAGCTCCATCAACATAATGCCACAGGCAGAATAAAACTCTTCACACAGTTAGATACGGGCACGAGATGGGACGGTGAGGATTTGCATGATGGCAGCGTGGATGATGAAAAACTCCCTCTTTTAGTTCGATCCTGCTCAAACACTTCATAACGTCTGGTTGGCTGATGAAAGCAGTCTCGTCGAAATATTAATCCATAAATCCGTCCCCACCATACCGACTCATGGTTGCGTTACGGCACAAAGTAAAAAAAAGAAAGATCCATACATCATTTTCATTGCAATGCATTTTTTTGTCGTAGAGAGACGGGGTGTCATGTTGTTAAAGCCGTAGGTGACATTTAAAGGCGGTTTATTTTTACTTTTATGAAGAAATCGTGCTTGATTTGTCACGATGACGTACGAGTTATTACACAATTTCGCATATGCTAAAAATAAATACGTTTTATTTCTTTTGAAGCAAGCCTAGGGAGTGTAACACAATTATTTAACTACACAAACAATTGCCATGTAGTTCTTAATCCGTTGATTAAATAATCCTAATAATAATAATCTTTAATATAGAGTTCATTATCAACTTTTATTTGGTTTTAGTGAATTTTCATGCAATTTTTATTGATATTAGTCAAACTGCAAATCATAATTACAATATTATAGGCCAGTTCTTTTGCTTTTTTATCAAATGGATAGATCTACTGAAAATACACCTGCAATGAAAATTAAACCACACGAAGGGTGAATAGTGAACGAGTATTATTTTTTTACAAAGAATGACAGCTGGTTATAAAAATATAACTACAATCACTGTTTGATAAACAGTTGAAATTAACTTCTCTTCACTTAACAATTGTATTGCTACTTCACTTAACAATTGTACAAATACGATAACTAAAATTTTCTTATTTTTTCAGCGGAACTTTGAAAAACTTAATGAATTTCACTTCTGTTTTCATGATGTTATCAACTGAATAATTTTCCTAAATGACCAACCGGCGAAGAGTTGGGTCGGGAAACGAAAACTGAAAGCAAAAACTTTCCTTTTCAGGATGATTGCAACCAAATTTCCGATATACTTCATTTTGCTTACGTCATTCAGTTTGGCCAGTTGGCTAACCTGACAGCAAGGTAATAGTTTGGGCACCGATTTCCTAGTTCTGTCTCAAATTTTGCTGGCAACTTTTCCAATTAAATTTAAGGTTTTTATCCACTTTTGTCTGGTCATTACCGGTAGGATGAATCGATATTTTATGGATTCCAACGGATGTAGCTGTACTATCCCTTTTTTCCATTAAGTCTCATCGAGTTATGTCAGGTACAAGTAACGCCAGTATCATTAATTCAACAAAGAATGTAATGGAACTATTTGAAAATCATATAAAATTGATTGAAACATAACTAGTTTTATTTTTAAGATATTCTATGAGTACGTTTTATTAATATCAATAATTATTTCTTTAAGTTTTCACAAGGAAATCGATAACGAAATTGGAATATATTTTTAACTTCTCTTTATTTACTTAACCAACAATTTACAAACAAAGTTTCTACTACTGCCATACATTATACAATGGGAGCACTGTTTAAGGATATAAACGTAATTTACCAAAACAACTGGCAAGTGCATGTCAAAACACAACACTCCATCGTCAATTTTTTTATTAAAGAGTATAAAATGACTAAATCTATAGGCTCTTTGCCCTTCCAAAAGCTTTTCGAAAAATTTATCAATCATTTAATGTATTCCTTGAAAAGCTTCCAACACAGAAACAGCCATGCGTTGGATGTTTTGGACACATTCCCTTTTGAAAATCAACATTCCGTGCTACGGATGATGGATAGTGTGCGTTGCCAATGTTGTACTTGCGTCATTCCGAAGCGTAAAACAGCAAATGGTCCACGCACAAAATTGTCAATCTCGTAAAAAGTACTACCCCGACACTCTTTTGCATGCGTGTGCACTATGTTCCCATGCCCACGTATGATCAGTGTTGGTGGGATGCTTTTCCATGATTTGCTAGGTTGCACCAAAGATTCGCTTACGCTGTCCACCTAGGACGAAAATGCCACAAATTCGCCCACAGATAATGTCCTTGTTGGGGAGGATTTTCTCACCCCAGTAGCAGACTGCTATTTAATCCAGAATGCCACCACATCATCCGGTTATGGCATTTTCCAACACAACCTCAATCGTTCATAGGCATTCGACGCGAATCGGTCCCACACCAATGTTTGAGCATGGAACAGTTCCGACTGCCCAGCAGGACATCGCGCAAAAGGACAGCCAGCAAGAAAGGAAATAATTCCATTTAATAAATGTGTTCAAAATTTATGGCTTGGCTCCCTTTACGCTGTTTGTAAACGTTTTTCGAATAGAATTCGCGTTCTGGATGACGTTCACAAAGAAAAGCGGGTTTGTTAGGAATATGAGCAGTTGTTTTAATTGAAACAAACACAAGGCAAAGATATGTATTTTTGGATTTCCCTTGCCGAGAAATAAGCAAGCTGTTTTGTGGCATATTTTCAGCAACAGTCCACAACAAATAAGAGCAGTATATTACATGATGCATGCTCTCCAGGATATCACACTGTTATGAAGTTCAGACGGTAGAAATAGTTACGTTACTGATATGTAGTGCATGCATCTGTCAATCTAATTAATCGCATTACGGGAGTTCCACTTCGGCCTAATGTAATCCATTTCCGATGAGTAAAGTAACTTCCTCCTCTAAATTGGATACCAAGCCTTGGTAAGCATTGAGACAGATTTGCAATGTTCATCAACCAATGGATCTATTCAAACACATGTCGACCACCAAATACTACGGGAGAACATACGTCACGATAAACTGATAGGTTCCATGCCTTGGAGACCGCGTCCATATGCGTCTCTTATTGGTTCATAGGTCAACGAAACGAGTTCAATCAAATTTTCGACAACGACGAGCTCTGCCTGCGATTTGACTAACATCGGAATGCGTATCCATTCGCATGCAATCACCAAACATGGAACGGAAACATGTACATGCCACTGTCGATATAAATCACACATCAGCAGCAAGATACTACATATTATACACACCATGCTTCAAATAATCAACAGTTTTGTAATAATTTTGGAACCACATGTGTAATAACAAAACTTAAACTAAAAAA
>CM032177.1:24576562-24614374 GCA_018908115.1 Anopheles rivulorum | reverse complement strand
AGAAGAATTAGTTTTGGAAATTATGAGCAAGCTTATTTAATTATGTCTGCGATACTGCGACTTCATCATGATTAATTGCAACAGAAAAGAATGTTCTGAAAATAGTGCAGTTTATTCACAGTATAATTTAATTAATTACTACATTACCACCGAATTTAGTCATCTAAGAATGATATTCTATTTTATTTTATTTTATTTTTTTATTTATGTTAGAACGGAACAGGCCGTATTAGACTAATTTTACCACGTAGCAGGCTAGTCAGACCGTGCTACGGGGGGACGGTCCGAATGGGATTTGAACCGGGTCCGGTCGTGTTAGGGACCTAGCGCCGTTGCCAAATACACCACCGGGCCGCCCCATATATTCTATTTTAATTTAAAAAAAAATCTGTGAACGTCGATTTCTACTCTAGAGCACGAGTTTTATGTTGAAATGGGAAGATCAACTGAAAACAAACTGAAAAACGAATATCAACTAAAGCTTTGGACTACTCGTTGACGTTGACGGACAGTTATTTCGTACCATTGAAATGATTTATGATAAATTCTTTCCACATCAACCGTATGCGAATCATTTTTCAATTTGTTTCTCAGATATGCTCTGCTTTTTTTTGTGTCTCTTTTTTGATGCCCGTTTTTTCTCTTTAGCAAGCTCATTTGAAGAAGTAGTGGCAGGACTATCAGCAGACAGGACACTTTGCATTATTAATCACTTCGGTAAACATCATAAATATAGAGACAACTTTTTATTTACCATATCCACTCGTCCGCCGTTTAATGTTGGATCTTCGCTGTAAAGTGCGTGGCGAGCAAGGTAACAAGCATCGATGGTTGTGCTTGCTGGCCTGAAGGTTAAGACACTTTACTGACCATAAAGAAGAGAAAGTTTGGTACTGGCTTCTCCTTTCAATGCTTTTGAACTGAATTGGATATGGTTATGGTAGGAAAAGTTGGTCGCATTCTCGAATTTCCGCATTCCTTCGTCGGCCAGCGCATGGGCATGCTACTCCTTGACCGTAAATAAAGGAATTAAAATACTTTTTAATAGTTTTACGGTTTATTGTCAAAACTCGATAACGATATAAACAAATGGTATCAACTTTCCGAAAACTCGAGTACAACAAATGAAACAATTCCTTCCCGTGAGCAGCCTTACGAGAGCAAAGTCCTCCACCTTCTGCAACTGTTCATGTTATTTGTTGTTGTTTTTTTTGTTGTTTTGCTCTTTCGAATCAAACTTCCAACCACCAAAACTCCCCCTTTTGGGTATAATGGAATCGTTATAACCCCTAGGGCCAATTGTGCTAATCGGAGCAATTCGAAGAAAGCCTGAGGGGTGGTTCAAGGAAGAGTTTCGCAAGAGTTTTACCGTTTAATTGTTATAGTTGTAGTTTTGCCCACGTTAGATTGCGATACAATTACCCCTGCCCGTTTTGTGTGCTCTGCGGATTCGTTCACTATTCCCAGGAACGCAGCCAATTTTACGTTTGCTAAAGTTTGTTATCAGCTTAGCGAAGGAACAATTGCATGACCAGTATTTCCCTTAGCCGGACGGTCTACAACTATCCTCCGGTCGATTGTTATGGTTAAGCGGGATATGAGCGGGTATAAGGCATCGGCAATGATAAAATCTAGATTACCTTCGGCATCATACACACACCCACACCCACACGCATGTACGATTTTATTAAACCAGTCGAATATGCGAATGAAGTCATTGACTTGTATGAGGTAAGAAATAGAGGAAGTTTGATGAATATATTCGTTCCAGTATTTCAATGCTTTCAATGCGTTTCCATCTAGAGCATTTGCATGGTAAAGGAGAAACATGTTTTCACACATGAAACATTGCTCGTAGCGTACAAGTCTTTCAACATGCAAATGAAGTTTAACGCATTTGGCTTTTCAAAGCGTAACCTATTTACCAATAAAAGAGAGATTGAAATAGAAATACATGTTTTCGTAGGCATGCAAAANAACTTCCAACCACCAAAACTCCCCCTTTTGGGTATAATGGAATCGTTATAACCCCTAGGGCCAATTGTGCTAATCGGAGCAATTCGAAGAAAGCCTGAGGGGTGGTTCAAGGAAGAGTTTCGCAAGAGTTTTACCGTTTAATTGTTATAGTTGTAGTTTTGCCCACGTTAGATTGCGATACAATTACCCCTGCCCGTTTTGTGTGCTCTGCGGATTCGTTCACTATTCCCAGGAACGCAGCCAATTTTACGTTTGCTAAAGTTTGTTATCAGCTTAGCGAAGGAACAATTGCATGACCAGTATTTCCCTTAGCCGGACGGTCTACAACTATCCTCCGGTCGATTGTTATGGTTAAGCGGGATATGAGCGGGTATAAGGCATCGGCAATGATAAAATCTAGATTACCTTCGGCATCATACACACACCCACACCCACACGCATGTACGATTTTATTAAACCAGTAGAATATGCGAATGAAGTCATTGACTTGTATGAGGTAAGAAATAGAGGAAGTTTGATGAATATATTCGTTCCAGTATTTCAATGCGTTTCCAACTAGAGCATTTGCATGGCAAAGGAGAAACATGTTTTCACACATGAAACATTGCTCGTAGCGTACATGTCTTTCAACATGCAAATGAAGTTTAACGCAATTGGCTTTTCAAAGCGTAACCTATTTACGAATAAAAGAGAGATTGAAATAGAAATACATGTTTTCGTAGGCATGCAAAATTGGGCCACCTTCGAAGGCAAACAGACAAAAGTCTAGAAAATTAATACTCGACCTAAGTGTGCAGGAATGGATGTGACTGCTCAAACAGCGCTTTTAAATGCTACCTTTTTTATTACCTTTTCTCCTTCACATAAATAGACAATATCGCTATAAATCTTGCATGTTTTCACTTTCAATGAAAGTGAACGCTAGCGAACAACACTATCACGGCATCGCCGTCTATATCCTGCCGACGATAAGAGCGGACCCTCCGTAGTACACCGCTTCAACATGGCCATCGACTGTCACACAATACACAACGAAGTTCGATTTCTGCAAAACAAATCGAAGGCATAAATAATCACGAAAGTCTAACTACTAGTAAAACAAAAAAAACGTTGGCCTCTCTAGAGGCGTTTCCTTCCTTTTTTTTTCTTTCTTTCGATTGCAGCTTTTGAGCGACGTGCATTTTAGAATCTGGCACACAACCATGAAAAATACATGCTTATGTTTTTTTTTGTTTGCTAGCGTATATTAGCAAACGAAACGAGAAGCACAACTCGACCTGCGTCGACGTTTTCCGCTACCGGAGAACCGTGTAATAAATTTTCTCTCGCTTATTTATGTGTGCGCAATGCTTTCCTCGCTTTTTGCGTGCCATTTCGGAATCGCACACTGGTTTGCGCACTGGGTAGGAGGGTTTTTCACCATCCGATCCGTATGCTCCAAGGGGTCGACACGGACATGTATTATGTTGGGAAACATGCTGCCAACACTTATGCCATGCATGTGCGAGCATCTCCATTCTACATTCCTGAATGGCGGAAACGAAAACAGTTCGCTTGTGTTTTGTATGCGTTTTCCTTGCGCATTGGACTATTGTTACTTCTCGCCAGCAAAAGTCGTTTCCGATGCTGCTTTTCAAACTCGGGAGACGCGGGTGGACTTATCAGCTCGGCTGGGAATTAATTTCAAGTACCGATTTTTGGGGGGAAATGCACTTCACACAATGCCTGCGAGTCGTGGCGAGAGGCGACCGAGGGGAGAGAAGGGTGCAATGATGAACGAGCGTTAGAATAAAGTGCAGCAGACACGGAAACAGCTACTAACATCATACTGACTCATTGCGCAATGAATGGGCTTCGGATCTATAAATATCCTGAAAAGTCATGTCGCTTTTCAACGAAAGCCTTGAGCGTTCGTCGCTTTTTACCCTTGGATCGAGTAGTTTTTGGCTCAAGGGAAAGTTAGAACCCACCCAAGGATTGGAATGGCCACTAGAAAAGCACAGATTTAGAGAAGAAGTTTTAAAACACTTGAACTGTCTCCAAGGAATTTAAACATGGAGTTCCAGTGAAGTGAGAGAAATTTTAACTCAGTTAACTAAACCTTCTGATTGTACGATTTTATACACCACCGTATGTATAGAACAATTGCATGTGTGGTATGATTTAGTAGCGGCACTTTCAAGCATAAATGCAAGTGTGGTACCTGTAAGTTGAACCAACCTTTTCCATACAAACATAAGAATTGTCAACCTACACGCGAGTTCAGTTGGCGCAGACAAACGAAAGAAATAAAATAAAAACGATGACTGTGTAGTCCTTGCGGTTTGCAATATCAACGGAAGCCCTAACTCCGTATTTGAGTTACGGATGTGGGAAGAGCGTAAATAGATGCAAAACTACTTTCCACGTTTTTCAATCATGTTCGGGTTAGTGCTTCCTAAGTGATTGCACGGCAAATTTTTCACTCAGGAAGTGTTAGTATCAAAACAGTTCTACGATGCACCGTGTTTGTAATGCTACTTGGCAGTGCGCCAAACTGTCCCCGTGTCTAACGTTTTTTGTACTAGTTTTTCAAACACGCTCAACTGTTTTTTAAACAACAATGCAAACAACATGTAACCAGAGTAGACAAATTTAATGAACCTGCAATCGATAACTAAATGTTTGGTTAGACGCAATTTAGGAACTCATCATTCTAAAAGCTTTTGCCCTTAAAAGCTTTCATACTCAACTTGCACAACGCTAAATCTACGATCGCATCTCTTTCTCGTTACTACTCCATGTCAACATCATCATCATCGCTGGTAAGCTTGATATGCCGCACCGTATCCGAATTCCACTTGCCAAACAATAATATTTTTCCAATCAATTTCCAATCATATCACGTAACTATTTTCCCTCCATTTGCATCCCGTGCATATGGGGTCGACCCCATGAGCGTTCCACTGATTATTTACATTCTCTATTACAAACAGTTACAGAACAAACAAGGCTGAGGGTTCAACAACAAGAATCTTTTTTTTTAAATAACATATCAAAGTTACCAAACGAGACGCACTTAAGTATAAGCAAATGCTTACTTCAAAAATTTTAAATACATTTTAATAGCAATAATATCTGGCCATTCTTCATGAATAATAATTAATTATACTTTAAAAAGTCTGAATTTAAATATCCAAATTTAAATTGTTCTAAAGTTACATGTATCATAAATGAAATTAATGAAATGAAATTGAAATGAAATGAAATTAATTAATTTAATTTAGCTATCAACATGCTCTAATGATTTGATGATTTCAAAATAGTAAATTGATTTATTATGCATTATTTGTTGTAATAAAGAAGATGAATTGTACAATGCATTAAAGCAAAAGAATTAAAAATATTCCAAATATTTTGTTTCTTAATAAAAAGCTTCCAACTCAGAATTATAATTGCTTTCTACTATTATGAATGCACATACACACACCCACACGAAAACAATCAAGCTGTGAAACAAAAGACTGTGACCATAGCCCTTTGTTTATTTATAACAGCTCAATTTCGTAATTATTAAGTTGGCTTCACAAGTTCTCGCCTGCGTATCGTGGTTATGTTTAGGAATATCAAATCATACAAACAAACGGTTCGTAGCAGACGCCCGCTTCGTTGTGACTAAACATAATCCGATCCCTTGTTTATCATGCACAGCGTACATACGCCTGCAGCTACACACACAAACACATCGGAGTGCATATGCAACCGTGCCATCAGCCAACTGTAGCTATTCGACTCCCTCCCGGCTACTGGTTTCGTCGAACTCTGACCGAAGACGCTCCCTCCGCGAAAGAGTAAATGATATGTTATTTCTGGAAATATTACACCAAGCCCCGGGTACCCAGCAGCTGTTTTCCGAAAGCGCGCCGGTGAGTCAGCGCGATACCAAACAATAAAATCCAACAGGCACGGTACATACGGTAAAACTATGGGGGAAGCTAGAGACCCAAACTTACAGTATTCCTCCCCAGTTTTCTTAGCTGCCTCACTATGCTGATAGTCGACGGTGCCGGACGATTCGTACAGCTGCAGATGGATGTTTTTGTTTCACTGCATACTCTCTAGATCCGCGTTCTATGGCGTTCGAATCAAATGGAGAAGAGGCTTGGTAGTATGCTGCACCCGTCGTAATATATCGTTAGCCGCGTTTTCCACTGCGCGAGAGAGTTACACATTTTCCACGTTTACTCAGACTCATCCGGAACGAGGTTACTTTGATCTTCACTTAGCCATAACATCGCATGTACGGTGGCTAGTAAAACACACCCGAACACACTTCCACACGCGTAGTGCTCTCGTCGTGTGATGTCTACCTTCACTGTGAGTAAATGCACTGCAAGTAATCCAACTCCTCGGGCACTGCATCAATTCTCGGGACGATTAATGTGATTAATCCCGGCTGATTCCATCACAAGCGCATTACGGTTTCGATCCGGGCTGAACTCTTGATAACATTGACTTCTTTTGCGGCGCGGCTAACCTTTTACCTCGACACATGACACATGGCCCTGCATGCTTTATGCTGTGACATTCCACGGGCACAATCACGCACCAGGCACAAGGTTATCGTTACCCGACACTTTCACTAGAACGTTGCATTTTTTTCAAACGTAATGAAAACTGATTACTATTTCTTTTCTGCCTGTGATTACACCGTACTTTACGTGTTTTAAACTCCTTTACCGGCAAACGATACAGAAGCACCACAATCACTGCACACTCTGCATGTCAACATTCGCCCCGTTGTTCAAACACGCGCACCGCACATTTACGTAAGTTAGGCGCGAAACTTTGCTGCTCGCTATGTATCACCGTACAACGAGGAAAGGACGACTAACCCACCGAACGTTTGCAACGAAACTGACTGCACATTTTATGCTGGCTATGTTTATGCTTGCTCTTCGGTGACACTCAAACTTCATCGCGGAACTCATTGGGCACAACAAATGACGCTGAGTGGTTTGGTGAGTTTGCTGTTGCTCACTCGTTTTGTTTTGATGCTGGACCGTTTCTCACTGGCTTCACATACACGCATGCAGCCGAATGAATACGATAGAGTTGTTCTTGTTCATGTTATGTTCATTACGCTGTGTTGGGATTTTATTNATGACGCTGAGTGGTTTGGTGAGTTTGCTGTTGCTCACTCGTTTTGTTTTGATGCTGGACCGTTTCTCACTGGCTTCACATACACGCATGCAGCCGAATGAATACGATAGAGTTGTTCTTGTTCATGTTATGTTCATTACGCTGTGTTGGGATTTTATTTTAATGGAAATCATTCTATACTGCATCATTCTATACCTTTTGTCTTCCAAGTCCTTTAACTGTTTTTTAATGATTTCTTCAAAGAGCAAAAGTAAGAAAGATCTGACTATTTTGGGAAATATTTTTCGATAACTAACATTATTACAAACCATTTATACCGTTTAGCCCTAAAATTAAACATTGCAACAGGGAGCTCATTTGAGTGGAATTTTTTAACCGATCTTGTTGTGTGAAACTGTTGTTGCCATCACAAACGCCACTGAGTCGTTTCAAATCTTTTTTTAAGGAGCTTAACTCAATATATGATTTATCTAGATTCCTCACGAACTGTCGTTTTGAGGTATTACTATAAGTTAACAATTTATTCCAACAGAAAACAACACGTGATTGGTGTTGCATACAAAGTTCCACATTAAAACCTGTCGATCAAATAATCAATTATAATACACTTTCAGTTGATTTTTTTCATCAATGATAAAATATATTCTCAAAACCTTCGGAATAATGCTTTGAGCAAATAAAATTGGAAAGTAACCAAGAATGGTTTGCTTTTGTTTTATGTTTTCTTCTTTTTTGAAGACAAACAAACACAAAATTTGCATGTTAAATGTTGATCACAACATTTAAAAATGTGATAAAACCGAAAACTTCACAATGGCGCTCCTCTTTCTTACGATAATATTTAAATCACAACAAGAAGTCGTTCGAAAACAACATCCATATATATTGAATGATCAACAAGTTTATGCCTTCGGGGGTTTGCTGAGAATGCTTTCAAATTATCACAAAACACACCTCATTGGAAATGAAAATATTCTGTCACATTCACACACAAAAAAAACAGTCCTTGCTTGAGGCATAAATTTGTATCCGCTTTGAAAACTCCTCAAATCGAAACCCGCATTAGCCGATGACAAAAGCATACTCACCTATGCGGATGTGCTGCCAATGCCGGGCGGCCTCTGTCATCATTACAACCTCATCAACCATCTTCCAGCAAAAACGCACACACATCATAGGGTCTTCCCATTTCGGTCGCGGTTTCGAAGCACCGTAACAATCTTCAAAGCTGCAACCGGGGATACGTCATCCTTACAAGGGGAAAAAAGGGCACATTCCCCACAGCGGGCTACTACTACGGCTGTGGTAATGAAAAGAAAAACTACACTCTACCGCACAACCGTTCCATCCAGTGCCCAAAAAAACCCGGTTCAAAGGAGCTGTAAAAAAAAGAAAAGAAACGGGAAACCCATAACCCCCTCCGGTCACAAAGGAACCAAACCGTGTGACGACGAGCGTTCCAACCAATTCTTGATTCGTTTTCTTTCGAATCGCTTTTCTCACTTCCGACTCCAGGGCCTCCTTCACAGACGGCACAGAAGGAATCCACCCGCTTTTTGTGTGTGTGTGTGTGTGTTGTTGTCCTGCTCATCCCCACCCGGATCGGAATGAAAGGTATCGGCAGGGTAGGACACCAAAAAAACACGCTGTACAACACAGATCCGGAAGCAGGCAAAAGAATTATAACAAAGCGACAACTTTTTCAATTAAGACATTCCGGAGATTTGGATCGATGGTGACGATGGGGAAAAGTCGTCCACCCCGCTTTCCAGCCTGACGAAATGGGCGAGAATGAACGCAAGGGAGAGGACAACCCATCTCCTCCAACCTTCTCCTTTACCCCATCCCACCCCACCCGGCCATGGTCGATGGGCAAAAATGGGCGCCGCTCCACGCCGGTGACGATTCAATCGGAGAATGCGATTGCCTTGACTTCGACAGCATATTCGCCACCGGATTCGTGCAGCTTCCGTTCGAAGAACTAGGTGGAGAAAATCGAAGGAAAAAAGTTATATCCCTCGTTTGCCAAGAGCCACCAAAAGTAAAGGAGGGGGGGACAGCACAAGTTGGCAGGGCGTTGGAATTGATTTGTGCAGGATACAACAAGCAAGCAGGCTGCAAACAGTACCGACGTATCTGCCAAACGGGAACAATACCGAAATGGTGGCGGAAATTGGATCAGATTCTTGCTCCGGTACACAATAAATTCTCAACGGTTGTCGCTGCTGCTGCTGCGATTAATTAGCTGCAAGCGACAGGAAGAATGTATAGCGGCCGGGCAGCAGCTACTTAGCTTGTTGCCAAAGAATCTACTTCAGAGGTACTACTTCTATTGTGCACGTTGAAGCCATACTCCGCAGCCTTGCTAGCAACCACGTCAATCTAACACGCGTCCTGCAAGCCTACCGAGCTAATGGTTTAATTTCATTTAAACTTACTCCTTCAATGCTGCCACCGCTGCCACCAGTCCGTCACAAACCTGGGCAAACTGTCACATTCCAGTGTGGTTTACTCTGCTAACTGCATTAAACAATTAACTGTCAATTTAAATAATTTATCATTCACCGGCGTGATGCATGCTTTCATTTTTCATTTCCCATTGCAAAACTTCCCAAGCCCAGCACAGGAGACCAAAATGGGTGCTGCAGCAGCGGCCATTCTTCCCCTTCCATGTAATGTGTGTTGTGCTGTTTTAAGCAAAATACACGATTATGCTTCAACCGTGGAACGATCATTTCAACCAGGTACACCGTTTACTTAAATTAAATTTAAATTACACTCGCACACATGGTTACACCTCACCGCACCAGGGTGGTGTCCCTTGAGTACACACACACACACACACACGTTAAAAAAAAAGAAACAAACCACCCAGCACATGACGCTTGTCAGGGCGCAACAGTCCGTGTGGTAGAACGTACGATTTTACGATTTCTGCAGCGCATCGTTTGTGACAGTTTATTACTTTTAAAATTCTGCTGCTTAGCGTGCCGGTTTACTGTACAAACAATCAGAATGAAATGCTGGGTGGTGGGGTGAGCAAACCGAAGGGAAGTAAAAAAAACCCTATTACAGCGTTCATTTAGCCTAACCCTTCGTAAGCCGGCTTTCCATTCTTGTAGCATCCCAGCATCACCAACAATCTTATCAGAGCAGCAATAATCTCTACACCGCATCGTATCGACCGGTAAAGGCAGCAAAGGCGGTTTAGCTGAAGCAAACTGGTCGTTGGTGTGTTATCGGCACACCCGGCATACGGCAGCTTTCTCGTAAACTCCCAGCACGCCGAAGGGTTTCGGTATCGTGTGAAAATCCTGTGCACATGTCGGCACAGCCCAGGCTGGAGTGAGGAAGCAAAAAACGACGGCCAAAAAGCGCATTGACATACTGATGCCCGATAGCCTAGATTTTCCGGCCCCGATAACACAACAACCATAACCACACAGAATGGTAACATTTCATCGCCCGATCGCCCGATTACCCCTAACGGAGGCCACAGAAATCGTAACCGACCGACCCGGTCGGCCAAAAGTGCCGATTTCGCCAACTCAGCACCGCCGGGCACGGAAAGCACAATAAAATCATTATGTTTTAATATTCATGATGCAAAACCGGCCTACAACGCCGCGGGTACACGCGGCCACTGATTTGTGGTTCGGGTTCGATTTTGACAGCGTGCAATGTTCAACCGCTTTTTAGTTTCGGTTTCGGGTTCGCTCATCGGATGTGCCTCGTCCCAATGCTAGAACGTTTCTTGTTTTTCATTTCATCCTTTTTTCCCATTTCATTGTGGAAAATACATCGAACGTACTCAATACTGCAACAAATCGGCCCACATTCCATCGCATGCAATGAAAAACCCGGGCGCAGATTTTGGCCAGCGGATGCTAAACAGATTATCATTAAACGGTAAGCTTGCGTATATTGCTTTTCACAGCACAGCGCTCGATGGGAAATCGATTACCCATAGCGCAGCGGAAAGCGTTACTTAATCGGGTGAAAATTGCACAAATGCTTGCACTATACGTTTAGCATTCCTGCCACCGGATCAGCCCGGCCGGGTGGTCACTGAAAATGCTTCTTAAAGCGCATTTATTATCCACAATTCCCTAATCCGCAATTATCGCTTAATCGTTTTTTCGGTGATGGTGGCCCATGAATTATCCTGCGGCTATAATTCAAAATGGGTTTTCGGAATGAAATTTTCCATGAATATCATTTTCAGCGCGTTGCCACGATGCACACACAATAGTTGTGCTTCGGTTGGCTAATTTGTGTTGATGAAACTGTCCATTTCAATTTACCAACAATGACGCTTTACTGTTATGGCTCGCTACAAACGATGCGCTGGCTGGTCGCGTGGGCAAAACTTTTTGTCCATCGCTGTTAATATTAAAACCTGAAAATCATTAGTCAATCCGAGCATGTGCACACGGCACAGTCCTTGCGCACAAAACAAAAAAAAACAGCCATCCTTCCAGTGCCATTTGTTGAATACTTTTCGTGCATTTTGCAATCACCGGAAATCACGGTACACTCGAAACTTTCACCGTACAAGCGATACTACTCACCGACCGTTCGTCATCCAGCTTTCCCTGCCCATGGGGACACGGTGCTGAAATCCGGTGTCGTCTATCGGTCGCAACTGGCTTAGATCATTACTGGATTTTGCAAAACTTTGCTCCTCCCAACACGGTCGGCCGGATTATGCTGCCCGGCCGCCAAACTGCCGGTGTATTGTGCGCTCGTTCACCTGGCACTATACTCCGGCATCCGGTCGACCATTTTTGGGGATTTCCACCTCCACCAGAACAATGAAGTCATTCTGCTGAAAAATGTGCAACAAGGATTAACAATGTTAAATACATAGCCCTTACGGTGTACGGGAGCGTACAATGGACGTGCCACCGCGCGTTTGTATGAGGTGGAAAACATCGGTATAAAAGTGGGGATATACATTCAATGTTGCCAGATTGCTGGTGGAGTGTCATAAAACATGTTCCCGTACCTGTATTCTTCGGCCGGGCGCTGGTATGATGCCCACCTTGATCGTCCCTCGGCCATTAGCTTTTATCGTCGGGTTTGTGTCCTTTCGGACAGCCGGGATTGCTTGCTTCATCCACTGGTTCGCAAGAAAGCGGCAACGACAAAAAAAAAAAGAAGGAATAAATCGCCTAGCCCTGTGGCTGTGTGTCGTGTCCGTGGCGGATGGTAAGTGAACATAAAAGATGAATGAAAAAATAATACCAGCATGCAAGGATGAATCTCTTTTCTCCCTTCTGAATGGTATAATTATTATCGTCTCCACCTAGACGTTCTCTTGCTGCCCAACACCGTGCCCCTACGTCGTGCGGCCAAAAACAAAACAAAAAATACTAGGACCATCACTACTGGAAACCACCGTTGTAGAAGCGTGTTGGTTTTTCCCGTGAGGAAAATAGTTTTCCGGAGCACAAACCGGTGCCTCGCACGGGGTACTCTACCCCCGTTCGCCTACCAGGACCAGTGTACCAGGACCGGAATAGCCTCTGTCATAAATTTACAAAACAATACGACCCAAGCCGTAGGGCATCGTGTTCTGTGTGAGCATGTTTTTTTTGTTGTCTGTTTGTATTTTTGTGTGGTCTTTCACTCTTCTAAATGTTCATGGCCGTGGCCATTCACGCTGGGCTCGCTCTCCATGACCGAGAAGGTTTTAGGCGAATTAAGAAATAACCCAGTGCGACCCANCCCGTTCGCCTACCAGGACCAGTGTACCAGGACCGGAATAGCCTCTGTCATAAATTTACAAAACAATACGACCCAAGCCGTAGGGCATCGTGTTCTGTGTGAGCATGTTTTTTTTGTTGTCTGTTTGTATTTTTGTGTGGTCTTTCACTCTTCTAAATGTTCATGGCCGTGGCCATTCACGCTGGGCTCGCTCTCCATGACCGAGAAGGTTTTAGGCGAATTAAGAAATAACCCAGTGCGACCCAGTCTCTACCCACGTGGTGCGCTTATTTGGTACGGCAAAAACAAACCTCAAAAACAACGCAAACAAAAAAGCACACACAAAACCTCCCCCATTTCACATAGTTTCATGCGAAAAATGTTGGATAATTTTTCATTTCCGGTCGCTACGACGCCCAGCGAACAGGGATGAGCGCTAACGGATGCGCTTTGCATACGATCGACACCCGGAAAGGATTTCATTTCATATGGCAAGATAGTTATCCAGCCGAGCCGGACAAAAAGTGAGGTATTTTCTGGATGGCGTTGTAAAGAGCGCCAAATATCCCATTCGGCACGGCATTTACGTTTCATGGAAGGATTTTGTAAGGAATCCTCCTCTTGTGACTGTCAAAGCAAAGTTTTGTTCCGCTGTATTGCATTTTGCATGAAGTTATAAGCGTTATGCAAATGAATGTATCGGTGCAAATTTGGTGCCATTTCTTACATTATGCAAATCAATTAATTTCGCCTTGAAATTGCAATTGGAATCATGCCAAATGTCGTTCAAAACTGAAGGAAAGAAATATCGATTCAAAACTATAACCATTATTCATTTTGTTACTTTCCCTCTGAAGCTGTATTTAAATAGGATATCTTCTTTTTATACCAAAATGTTGCCTTTATTTTTCTAAGCTCATTTTCTTACAATTGTTTGTTGCTTAAAATTCTGCTTTTAAAACATTCCTCACGCTTGACTTGCCACGTTTGTAACCTAATTCCTTCCAAACCATAGCATACGTATGATAAATTTTATGGTTTTTCGCTAAAGTGCAAGTGCTGACTTATTGCCAACGATAAATAATGCTCATCCAGCACCGCTGGACGGCCGGATGCCGTCAACATGAATTATTTTCAATCCACCATCCGCGCGAGTGTAATGTTGCCGCTGCCTGGATAGCCCCTGCTGGAAGCAATGCACAAAACACACGATAAAAACGATATAACCTAAAACAAATGTTGCAAACCTGACATCATTAGTAAAGTAACCATCACTTGCAGCGTCTAGCATTTGGTGCAAAAAAGTTTGTGTTTTCCCTGTTCCCTTCCTTCTTTTGTTTTTTGCACAAGAACAATCTTCAACAATGTGTCGGCACAGATTGATGCCTAGAGAGCGGTTTGCACGGTTTGTTTTCTCCTTGAAGCGCTTCTTTGCACCTTTTGCGTTATGAGTTGAAGCGTGGTGTTTGTGATGTATGACTGGTGTATGTATGCGCGTTCGTGCAAGCTCGAAACCCTTCAACAATTCCCACTGCTTCGGTGTGTTGGTGTACACATACAAAAGAAAAACCCTTTCTCTGCCCGTTTGCAAACGTTCACGTGCCGCTCGTAAATTGTCCTTCTCGCGAATTCATCATGCAATTTAGTGCGCAAAGCTCTCTCACCTCGACAGCTTAGCGCGACGATTCGCCGTGATTTAGCGGCATTTGCGGCACTGCCGCCCGAGACTGAGACCGAAAGCGGTCAAATAATCCGCGACCCAATCCAATCGTGTGAACCCGGCCCGGTAAAGTGGCCGATTCACCTAGACGGGGTGACCTGCATCATCTGCAGCGCGCCACCGTGCACCATTGAAAAAAGAAAAATACACGCGCCATAATGGACGCTTTTGCCTACGTGAGTGATGGAAATTTGTGGTCCATCTGTGTGCGGTAGAATGGGACCCACAATAGCAAAATGAGGGAGAGAGGGGGAATAGTTTTCCTTCGCTTAAACTTATAAATAAATCATGAGCCCCATTATCGAAGGAATGGAAAACTTTCCTTTATCACTGTGCCACACCGTGCACCGATTGTGCGCGTTCGCTCCTCCGGGGGCTTTTCCCGGGATGAGTTATAAATTATGCACTAACTTTACTTTAAGAACAGAGCGCCCAGTATCGGAATGGAATGTTGCTGGTTGTTTCCATTTTTTTTTGTATTACCCGTTTTTTTTTTAATTCCTTTCTTGTCGATATGTCCTGCTTTGCTATGCCCTGCTGTCCAGGCTCCCCATCGGAATGGCTTCATTTGCGTTTAAATTTAAATAAAATAGAAACAACCGAGAAGCAACAAAAAAGCGTTGTGGTACACACACAAAAAAAACACACACACAAAGGCCATGGAAATAATCAAAACCTCCACCGATAAAAGTATGCTACCAGAGTGGGTAGAATCGAGAGATTAAACTAGAAACAGGAGCAGGGTTTTTAAAAAACTATACAGACTTGCATGAACAACAGAGAGAAAAAGCAAAACGAAAATTGCAAACTTTTGATTGTCTCCGATGAAATTTATATTATATTTTACCCCACTTTTTTTTTCCTCATCATTCCAACTTTTTTCTACAACAGCATCTGGCGCCTGTGGCAGGGGAGCAACGCATTTAAGCATCGGAGCATTTGCTATCGGGAGCATTCTGATCGGCAAGGATGCTTCCGTTCACTTCCGCTCGAACAATCACCAACGTGCCAAAAATCATGCTCCGTTTGATTTATGAATAATGCGTCCCATTTTCTTTTTTTTTGTGTTGTTTCGTCCATATCTTTCCTTCAAGAGGACCTCCTGCTGCGGCTGCTGCTACTGCTGCTGATGCGTCTGGCTCATAAGCGAAAAACACTCTGATTCCCAACTGCGCCACGGTGCGTGTCTGGTTGATAGGCTTGAAATCAGGGTTTAGTTCCCCCTTTTAGTTCACCAACATCACACTTTAACGCACATACCGTAAGTAATTGAAATGTACTGTGTTTTAGCACCGTTCTGTGTGTGTGTGTGTGTGTGTGTTGTTTTTTCTTCGCTTGCCTGAATGAAACAATCTCCTTGTTTGAATTTTTACCATCTTTATACCTCGTTCAACAACGACTTTCGTCTGGTGGGAGTTTTTTTTTGTTTGTTCCAAATTATGGTTGGCACATTTATAATTTCCCCCACAAATTAAATTTGTTTGCTCTGCGTTGGAAATTTTATAGTTCTGCTAAATGCGTTCGAATAAAATTAAAATGTTCTAAACCGAATCGAACAAATTCTATCTCCAATAATCGGATCCGATGTTTGATCGTAAACGCAAACCATCCACGAAACTTTTGTACTTACCCACCCGTACCCACCCAACCACTATCGGTGTCTCCCCCGCTTACAAAGCCACCCTCACAAAGATAGTGTACGCAGATAGCGGAAAATGTTGCCGGATTTGTTTTACCTCAAAACTTCTTATGGAGTAGAATTTTTCTTTTCTCCCTTTCGTAGAAGAAGGTTGAAAACGACAAAATCCAAAATGGGTCCTTTTGCTGGCCAACTTTTTCCACCCGCCGCTCATGGAGCAAGATAAAAACTATCACAACGAGCACAAAGACCGTGCGCCTGCACGCGAATCGAATCCGAGAGACAAATCCGTCTATAAAACAATTATTTCCACTACGTCTCGAAAGGGAGGACCGATTGCGAGTGAAAAAAAATTGCGAAAAATGTGTAGAAACACACGCATTGAAAACAACGATGAAAAACACATCCGCACGCAAGGACACACTCGGAAATGGAAGAAAACTCCGTCACAAACGTCTTCCCTTCGACAAAACATCACAACGTCCCTTCGACGACGCAACGGCCAGAAGTGATGTCGCTAAAGTTTGGTGAATAATTTTACGATCCTTCACTCCGGTCGTGGCTTCGGTTGCCAGGACACTCGGTCCAACACCGTACGACGAAGCAACTTTACCATAACGACATAATTTATTGAAATCCATCGTCATCGTTGTTCATCGTCGTCTGGCCGACCCCCGTTCGAGCGCGATGAAGGCATCCGGAAGCCGAACCAACCCTTGGGCGTAAAGGCGACAACCGTGACCTGAGGGAGCGTTTATTGTTTCTCCTCGGTCCAAGCTCGCAGCCCGGAAGTGATGTGGCTTCGATGGGTGGCTCTTCAAGAAGTGCCTTCATAGGAGCGCTGCTTCTGGCGCGTTCTGGCACTCAACACACACACACAGGGCAAACACCGGGTGGGGTGAATGTTTAGCGATTTATGATTTCGAGCGATGGCCTTCTAGACCGGAATCAAAAGATCGTACCAGAAGTGGAGGATGCATCGCCACTTGCCTTGCCTATTCGCCATCGCTACAACCGGTGCAGCGTCACGGGAATGGTTAAGCAGCCGGCTTTTAGTCTCCGCATGCCATGCGGATTCCCGAAAAGATTCGACAGGGATTTTCGCCACACACTTACGGCAGCAGCAATGCGGTAATGATAAATAGCAATTGCAAAAGTTGTTTACGGCTGTCGGAAACAGGAGACAGGGAAGGAGATTTGAACTTTTTTTTTTATATACATTCGTTAGGGGTAGATCGAACATGGGATGAACGCGTACAATTTATTTGCCGTAGATAGCTGGTGGAAACAACGATAGGGATGAATCAGCAGCCCGAAAACTGAAGGCCCTGATCTGACGGGGATGGGACGGTCAATCGTTTAGCAAACCCATTAGACAGAGCGTGTAGGGGATTCCTACTTTTGCCTTCGCCAGCAAAACATGGTCGATGAAAAGCCGAACCAAAATCACACGTTGATCGATAGATTTCGGTCATTAAGATTTATTGAGTCAGTGTGTAGTATCGTTTTGCTTACGCAAACCCACATGAACTAGTGTAATTGAATGGTATTTCCTTTCTAGCGGAACACAATTTTGCTTCCATCAATGTTTAATGATTTGTGAGCATTGCCATTGTGTATGGTGCGTTTAAGATAAGACTGTATGTTTTGAACGAAAATCAAGAAAACGATGGAGAATTAGCGTTGATTATTTTTTCAGGATTGGGAATCCAATTTAATACAATATTATAGTTCTCTTCTAAGGGCATTCCATTTCTACCATTATTTGACTATATATATGTATATATATATATATACATACATAGCATGCATAGCTTAAGATATCGACAAAATAAAATTGTTTTCTTATTTTCAAAGCAAACTAATAACATAATTTAACCTTTTCAAATCTTGTTTCTACAGCGTCTTGCATTGGTTACATTCTGCAAAACTCTAATTACTAACATTGCCATTCCACCATCTTCTTTCCATCTCTTTGTAGTGCACTGTCTATCCATCACCATCTTGCTGTCAACTAAAATCCGTCAACTGGCAGCTTACGTCGAGTGTGTTTCAGCTAATACCACAGATCTCAACTTCATGCAGCATTATGCAACGATCCGGGAAGCATAAACGTAAACAAGTCTCCCGCTCGCATCCTGCAACCGAATGCATCGCCCGAGGACAAAAGAAAGCGACAAACAATAAATGAACATCCCACCACCATACACCATTCACCATCACGAACAATGGTGTAGCGTGTGCTCCAAGGCTTCAGCTCCAACCGTAACCACGACACTACGGGTGAGTTCCTTACCGAGCGGTGGCTATAGTCGAAAGAAAACCGGCAAGCAAAGGGCATATTTGTTCGAAAGGGAAGCGTATCGTAACAACGGGCAAAAAATGTACTCCAAGTGCACCAAATCTTTTCTTTCAACAAGCGAGCAAACACGCCGCGCAGACACAAAGGCGATCGCCATTGTTCTCTAGCTACGACTCAAGCAAAACCCCACTTTGATACTTGTCATAAACATGAGCCTTTTTTCAGCACGAGGACTAGCATCCTTCGCCCGCTCGTGTCATTTCTATTGCTTGCTCACTGCTTGACAACATACATACAACAGCAAAAAAAAAAACGAATCCAGAGGGGCCAACTAACTGCGCCATTCATTGTGGGGGAACGTATCTCCACCAGGCGCAGAAAGCCAGATTTGAAATGACGCTTCATTTATGCCGCAATCAATGTGCCCAATACACAACCGCTGTCTAGTACATCCCGGTCACATACAAAGCACTCAATGGATCACGATAATGGGTACCCTTATCCCCTCGTTTAGTGTCCTGATGAGGAAAGAAGAAGAAAAAGTTTAGTCAGTCTTGGGTGGAAAATAATTCCTTGAAGAAACCTAACAAAATATGGATTTTAAGCAAAGATTTCCTGTAAGGGTTGTGCAACAATGGCGTCAATACTTTTTCATTTGAACAACGTTGATGTCTCCTGCCTTATCGTTTTCTGTTTTAGATACTTTATTTAATGTTTGACATCAGTTTTGCACTATTGCTTCACACATTGCTTCATATTATCAAGATATCACCAAGTACAGATAATTTCTATTTCGAGAAGTTTATTCATGTTTTCTAGTTAATTTTATGTGATCAACACACATACAAACGAGGATTCAGAATGGGCAATTACCTAACAAATATCACAACAAACTGTTAAACAGGAGTTTAAACATAAAAATAAATAATTGTACTACAATCACTGTAATACAAAGTTAAACACTATTTCTTCACCAATCTCAGTTTGTCCTTAGCTCGAATAGAGAACAAATTCACGCATTGTTTTGTTTTCGTATATCCTTCGATTGCTTTTTGTTCGACTTTTCTTTTATACGGTGCTACCTTTTCTACAATAAAACTCACCACGCTCAGCAATATACCTGAACAGTAAATCAACCAGGCGATCAGCAAGTCCTCTAAGCTGGTCTTTCGCATACTAGCAGACTCCAAAGTGTCTTGTAAAATCTCACTTGGTATTGGTATAGATTTCTTAAGCACCGGAAAGTAGTCTAATCGTCCTTCGATGAACGCCTGTGTGTAGAAGGCCAAATTATGATACGCGGGAGATTCTTCGGCTACACGGTACATAGCCATCATTGAATGTACACGAGCCTTCGAGTAGCGGAAGTATGTAAACTTATGCTTCATTTCTTCCCATTCTTTTTTACTGTTCTGTTGAATCAATCCTGACTTCACTGGTCGGGGACGACCCACTGCGCCAATATGCGCCATCACGTATTTTGCCTCGGTGCAGGTAATAATCGTACAATACTTCGCTTTCCACAAAGTTTCAATTGACTCGAAGATTTCTTTTGTATGATGAGTATTCTTGAAATGGTATCCCATGTTACTCAAGTGCATATCATGCATAAACAGACATGTATCGTTAATAGCATCGAATGTGTCTAACTGAGGATCAAAGCGCGGTGAGGACATGAACGAAATCAACAGTGACTGATAGCCCGATATTACTACAATGCTTAGTAACGTGAACCACCCGATAACAAATCGTTCAAATCTATCCACTATTTGATGCGTTGGTCCGTTTAATACAATCATCAGCATTTCCAAAACAAGCAATATAATGTTAGTGTGACGCGATGACTCCCCAAACCAGAACAACACCAGCGATATCGCGATAACAGTTAGTCCAAACGCTATCCAACTGAAGCGATCATATGGATCAAGTAATACTAAAAACACCGACTTTGGAGCGCTCTTTGGCACAAGGATGCACAGTTCACTCTGGTCCGGCAGTGGAATGTATCGAGATGGTCCTAAATATACAGGAATTTGCTCAAAGTCAACGCATTTGCTGGGAAACACTTCGACAACCTGTTTGAAGGTCGCATTATGACGCTGAGCGATCGTGTTCCCAATTTCTAGATCGTACGTAGTATCGCGCAGAACATCAATCATACGATACGTGATGTCGTAGCCACGCATGTTCTTGTTGAACTGAGAGAAATCCTCGAGCGTCAAAAAGATGCTCGGTGGTTGAAACATTGTCCACGATCCATTCAGTGTCCAAGGGTTATAAGCAAACAGATGTGAAATACAGGTTGGTATTGATGGAGCTTCTCTCAAAAAGTTATCCAGTTCGCTTTCGGGGAATATGAATATCCTTTTAACCGCAAAAGAAAAGTGACGATTGGCTATCTGAAACATTTTGGAAATATTCATCAGCATTTCATACATTTGAATATATTATTACCGTCAGTGCATCAGTTCCATTGAAAAATCCAATCACACACTTTATACGCAAATCCGCTGGGCTTCTCCAATGATGTTCGTTGCGCAATGTAACTGGTATCCAGCGTGCTAGATCCGAAAATGAAGAATATGTGACCACTAGCTCATCATAATAGATCAGTAAAATGTTGGATGATCGATGCTCAGGACATATTCTATCAATGCCTTCAACTAATTGTTTGTGTTGTCGTAAAGTCGAATATTGTGGTGAAATAATTGGTAGAAGGTCTCCTATCGCAAATCCAGACCACATCATACAAATGAACCCAAATGTAGACACACGTTGGAACGAAGTAATCATTGTTTTTCCTTAATTTTCACTGTGTTTTCAAGTTGTGCGAGGACTTGGTACTGGAATAATACAAGGAAACAAATGCATCCTCTCATGTGAAATGCAAATAGAGTTAATGGTCTGTACACCTTTGTTAAGTGTATTACAAAATTATTGAAATGCATTAAGCTCTGAATTTCAATATCACGTAAAAAAGCACAATTCCATTACTGGTAGCATTTAACGGCAGCATTCACTTGAATATTTAAGAAACAATATTACTTACAGCAGTTTCCCTACATAATAACTATTGCCATTCTTAAGAAAGTCACGATTTTCAAACAATATTTCACGATGTATTTATGATATCTGCAACTGGTTTAAACTATATCCATATCTTATCTTGCATTGGCTAACCCATAAAAGGATACATAATATCAACTATTTTTTACATTAATTATTATAATTCTTATTAATATTTGTTATAATAATACCTATTATACAAACTTCCATATATACTAAAGCCAAATTCCGCTTGCAAATAGTTCGCATGAGGGAGAAATTGTATAGTCTCAGGAAATACGTACTGATCCATAGATTACTATCACTCAATGATATAAACAGTAATATAAATAACAGTTTACGCAAGATTTGTTATCAAACAAGTTGTGACACAAGTTGCTAAAAACTTTTGGCGATACCTAAAATGTTACATGCATAACGGGCCACACACAATAACAAAAAAACACTTAACAAAAGTCGTTGAAAGAGTTACCACATGAAAATAAACGAATCCTTTCTACAATTCAAGTACGGCACTCTAAAGGGGGTATTTGCAAAAGTGTAAATTAGAAACACCAGAAAATCCGAATTGCAGTAGCCTGTGTCATCATAATCAAAGATAGATTTAATACATACATTTCTAAAGCATATTATGAATTTTAACACTTACAAATACGACTTTAATGCACCATCTGCAGTAAGATTGTAGTGCAAGTTTGAATAAAAACAAACATGACTCGATCTTGCAGGTGTCATTTACGAGTGGAATAACACAACATTTTACATAGTTCATTTTGTACATTTTATAACGATTGAATACTCACATCACTCTGTTCGCTATTATCACTTCATATTCACCAATGTTTGCTTAGTTTTTTGTTGCATAAAATATATGTTTTTACATTTCTTCCTTTTCATGCATCTTTCATTTGCGATACGTGAGATTTTGCTCATGCACAACACCATCAGCTCTGCTATAAAACTCACCACGCTCAGCATTATTCCTAAGCAATAGAGCATCCAAGCGATCAGCAAATCCTTCATGATCATTTGTTGCACTTGGGCCGACTCCAAGNAATAACGCTTCTAACTTTACTTCACATATATTAGTTTTTATTGTATCGTAAAGTATCTATATGAGGGTTTTAAAAAACGCGGTGGTTCCTTCGCGGGTTAAGATTTTAAGAGAGCGAGCTTGCCCTAAACGCGTCCTTATATTTCCTCTTTCCCGCGATGGCCGTTGGGTCAACCAGTGTCGTTGCCCTTTTCATTTTCGAAAACCTAACCGAACGTCACGGTGACAGTCAAGATCACTAGAGGTGTTTACACGTGAATCCTACGCTCCTGTCAACATTGTTTTGGTTCTTGCTATAATTATTTTTATCCACGCGGTTTGTCGGCACGGTTACGCAGTAACAATAATGATCCCATTTCTTCTTAAAACCATCGTTTTCAGTGCTTGCATTCTGCAATATCAGTCAAAATTGATCTATTTTTTTAATGATTAAAACGGGTACTAGCCGGTTTAACTCACTCCAACCAGTATGTATTAGTTAAAGATGCCTACTAATCGAGGATCATCAAATATTTCCAAGAAAAACTGTCGTAAATCTCATAAACGTATCTTTTACTGCGCCTGTATGACCTACATAAGACAGGAGTGTTGTTGTTTTGATGTTCGAATGAGTCTTTATTTATTAAACTTTATCAGTTGTATGGTTCTTTAAATGCTTTTCCTTTTCTTTTCCATGGCGTCCTGTTCGATGAAGTCTGCATTTTCTTACTTACTAAATGAACCATATTGCCAGGTAGCCAAAGCTACACAGGAACGGTTAGAATTTGATTTTATAAAGCTTCCGACGTATGATACATTAGCTTGGACGCTACTTAGTTACTCTTTTATTATTATAATGATAAATTTTCGTCAGCAAACTTTAATGATTATTAGAATCCGAAACTCTGTCTATCTAAAATTTTCCATCTTTCGTTGGAAAAAATGTCTTAGCGATCGGTGACACCTTGTCAGCTTCATAGAAGTATTCGAACGTATGCATCGCCATGCTTTAGGGACGTAAACTACTATTACCTCCGAAATGAAAACCAGACAACTTGCTGCACAACCTATCAAAAATATAATCCAAACCAACATCAAATCATCTGCTGACATTGCCATTATAGTTATATTTGTGTGCATGTTTCGTCCTATTTTTCCCGTCATCAGCAATGGCCAATGGTACAGATGTCCCTCGTTGTATGACGCCACATAGCGCTTGATTACAGTTCGCATGGGAGAAAAGTTGGATATGATGTACATCCCAGTAGATGTGCGCAGACGAGCCTTTGAGTACCGGTAATACCGATCAAAGTCTGGATCATCTTGATCGTGGAAGGCTTCGCTTTGGGTTTCAAGCCGGGTATTATGGCCCATACTAAGATCGCTGCACGTAATTACCCGACATACTTTGTTCATCCACATATGCTCATACGTTCCGTATAAATCGAAGGTACGAAATGTATTCTTAAACCGGTAGCCGAAATAATCGCGAAGTACATTATGATGAAAGTAACACGTTTCATTCACTTGTTCCATCGTATCAAGCTCCGTATCATAGCGGGGCGAGGACATCAGTGAAATGACCAAAGATTGGTAACAGGAGATCAGTACAACATTCATTAGCATAAACAGTCCAATCATGCGAACCTCAAACCGACCTTCGAACTGATGCGTTGGTCCATTGAGAGCATTCATCACTAGCTCCAAGGATATCAAAACGAAATTGTAACGCTGATATGACTCTCCGAACAAAGAAAGTAAGAAGGCAACCACCACGATCGTAAGTAAAAAGGCTCCCCAAGAATATGGATCGAATGGATCGAGCAGTATCGAAAACATGGATTTTTGAGTGCTTCGTGGAACCACAAAACACATTTCAACCATTTCGGGCAAAATTGTGAAACTTCCCATACTAATCGCATACCGTTGATTGTACATATAGTCGAAACATTCCATTATGCCGTCCGCTTCCTTGAAGCTACCATTGTGACGTTGAGCGATCGTTTTTCCGAGATCCGAATCAAACAGTGTCTCGCGATCCGAATCAGCGTTCAAATAGATCAACTTTTGTCCACGTAGATCCCAATGATTCCCTACCTGTTCTAGTGGGTACGTTACTTTGCTCTCGTTTTCAATGGTCCATGTACCGATGTATGTTGCCGGGTCGTAATGAAAATAGTACATCATACACTTGTACCGTCTGGCTGCGTACTTTTTCACACTGTCCAGTACATCATTGGGCACTACAACAATAAATACTGCAAACTTTTCCATGTGATCACGTACCACCTAAAATAATCCACTCAGTCACAACTCAGCCAAAGTATTCGAGAATACACAGCCTTACCTCCGACAATTTATCAGTCGTAATGAACGCAACAAAGCATGTATCGCTCAGGATAGTTCCCAAGTAATGCATATCCATCAGTGTTACTGGCCGTTGGAATATATACTTGGATAAGAAAAGAGATCCTCGCAGAGCGTCTTCATTATTTATCAAAAATACTTCACCCAAACTCGTTTCGTTACAAATGCGATCCACGCCATGCTGCAGAGTTTTCATACTGATGTCATCAACAGACCGAACAGGAGCTAGTGTACATAAGCTGACCGGAATACATGACAGCACTAGGGCAACTATAGTAGTACTCAACATCCTAATGGAAGTGTAGTGAAACAATGAATCCTTACGAATGGCATTTGTACTAACATTTCCAAAAACAAAACTATACGGATTATTTTATTTTAATGGATAAATTGCAAAAAAAAAAATAATAAAAGTCTATTAATGTAAACAGGAAAATGAAAATTGATTTCGTTCAACAGTTTTCTTGATATTCATCTTCATTTAATTTCAATCAGCGCAATGGAAGAACATTTATGAATAATTAACAGAAAACAATATGTTTCCCAAGGATGCAAACATGCTATAAGAGAATAATCTAAATTTTTAAAAATCATAATCAAATAATATTTCTTCTTCTAGAACTGCTCATTATTCATCATGAGTATTCATCATGAGTATTCAGCAGTCAGTTAATATACTTCAGATGCAAAAGAAAAATCAATCTAATTGTTCAGATTTCTGTGTAATCTCGCAGAATTCGTGATATCCCACGGTCTTCTCCGCACAGTCTAATTTAGAATACCACAGGTTGAATTGAAGTGAATACAAAAAATGAGTGGAATTGTTGTGATTTTGCTATTTTGACATTCTGCCTCATAGTAAAGGTACCCGTTAGTACACTCGGTGCACTACAAACACCACAGACTACACTGCAGCTAGAATATCTACTATATCCTGTCCTAAATTCTTAACTACTTGTGCTCTTTACCGCCGATTTCTTCGAATGTTATCACTTCGTTCAAAGACGATGAAGAGCCCTACAGATTATTGTAAAATTGAGTTTCTCTACTTTATGTGCCTTTATTTGATATTACCAGGGATATAACTAATAGTAGTATAGCATTTCCACCTACCAATCAACTCTAGCCCTTCTGCGAGGAATCATTGCACCCATTGCATTGCGATACGTGTCAATCATTTTACTGAACTGGCGAGATTCCTCCAACTGTAAACAAAATAAACCTTGTTTTATTACAAAAATTTAACCATGTTGGCATCATTTCTCCAAATTCAACTAATTTGGGTAATGAGAGAAAGGACCAATTAATCGTCAAAATCGTATAAAACGGCATTCTGTTAGTCCTCAGAATCCCAGATAATCGTCGTTCCTCGTGTACATCTATCTTTGTACTAAATCTTTCTTCACGAACGATCGTTTGATTCGCGCATTAATTTTACAAACTTTCAATCTTGAGATTTCACAAAATTTGGGGAGATACGTACGCGATAGCTCTACCAGAAACACAATAAAACTCACTACACAACCGATTACAAAGATGAACCAAACAATCAACAAGTCATTGACCCGCATGGGCACCACCACTATGGTTGCAAGCGTGTTTTGTTTAACGGCACTGCTCTTGCGCTCTTTCAAAAGAGGCAAATGGTGCAAATGTCCCTCGTTATACGCTGCCGCATAACGTTCGATTAATGGTCGCATGGGAGAATAGGGCATGATAAGGTACATCACTGCAGCAGTTCGTATCCGTGCCTTTGAGTAGCGAAAGTACTCGCTCATTGAATATCCGTTTTCATCGTTGGTGGTACTTTGAGTGGCAATGAGCGTATGTCCCGTATTGATATCGCTGCACATAACCATGTGGCATATCTTGTTCGCCCAAATTTGCTCGAACGTCCCATACATCTCGAAGGTGTAAAACGTGTTCTTGAAACGGTAACCTAAACTTTCCATAAATACGTCACGCTGAAACTGGCATGTATCGTTGATTTGTTCGATCGTTTCTAGCTCCGGTTCATAGCGGTCCGATGACATCAGCGAAATGATCAATGATTGGTAGCAGGAAAGCAATACAATGTTCATCAACATGAACAGCCCAATGATCCGCACCTCAAACCGTCCACGGAAACGATGGGACGGTCCATTGAGCGCGTGCATTACGAGCTCCAGGAAAACTAACCCCAGATTATACTTCCGATAGGACTCGCCAAACACGCACAGCAGCACCGAGAGCATGCAGATCGTAAAAATAAATGCACCCCAACAATACACGTCGAACGGGTCGCTCAGGATCGTGAAAATGGTTTTCAGTGGGCTTTTCGGAACCACAAAACATAGCTGAAACACCTCGGGTAACGTAACCAAGCTACCTAAGGCAGTCGCGTACATCGGGCTGTACATATAGTCGTGACATTGCATCAAGCTCTCAGCCATCCTAAAGCTTCCATTATGGCGCATTGCGATCGTTTGTCCCATCACTATGTCGTATGTAGACTCGCGGTGAATATCCAGGTTTAAAAAGATCATCCTTTGTCCACCCATGTTCAAATCGGCACCATTTTCATTCACTCCATATATCTTTTGTCCATTTCTTTCCATTACCCAAGTTCCGGTAAGGGTTACGGGGTCGTAATAGAAGTAATACATCACACACTTGTGCATCATGCTGGCCATGCTCCGGACACGTTCCATTGCATCTTTCGGCAGTACTGCAATGAATACGCCGAAACTTTCCAAGTGATCCTGTACCACCTAGAACAGAAGGAGAGTTAGTTATATCGCTTCGTTTGTCCACATTCCGACTTACCTGCGATAAGTCACTTGACGTGATAAATGCAACGAAACACGATTCTATGTGAATTTTACCCTTGAAGCGAACACCGCGCAGTGTAACGGGTCGCTCAAAATTGAATCGGGATATGAAAACCGATTCTCGGGAAGGATCTTCATTGCTGATTAGAAACATATCGCTCATGATCGATGCGTTGCATATTCGGTCGATTCCTTGCTGAAGTGCCAGCAAACTAGAGTCGTCTACGGTGGTTACTGGAACTAGTGCACCTCGTGTAAATGGTACAAAGAGCATCAACATGAACGGTGGAAAGTTAGACATTGCAATGGAGACACTGCGCGTACATTGCAGCCAGCGGTTCGAAGTCTGTCCACAATTCCATGGTTGGAAGAGTTTTACCTTGATAGAAAATTAAAAATTTACGATGGCAACAGATTGCTGCATGCAACACAGATTATCAACTTGATTTATTTTATTTATTATTCACTGATTTTTATCATGTTTCTCTTTTCTTGCTTAATTTTTTATCTTTCATTTTAATTTAAATCGTCACTGGCCCAAATTCACTTGTCTTAAAATGCAATAATCAAAATTAAATCAATTTGGAAACTTTTATTCGGCCAGGTGGCATTTGGCATGACAGCTTAAAATTAAATTTAACAAATCGGTAACATGACGCTTACGTGTACTTGGGATTCGGTTGCTTACCTCAAGTGAGCTTGTGCACACATACACACAAAGGAAGGAAAAAAAACCCAAAAGCATAATTTCCCAGGTTTATTTGCGTGCCTGGTCGAGCATGAGCAATCTGATAAAGCGCAATTAATTCCTCGTTAAAACGAAGAACAACCTCTTCACTCGCTTCACCCGGGCGTAAGAGGCCACGCGGCACGACGCGCAACGGAAATCGGAAACAAATCGCTCACGCAAACGGTGGCCATTTGTCGCCCGGGATTGCGGAATTCCGAAACCATCTGCTTTGCCGGAACACACACACATACACACACACACGCCAACAGCGAATCAGCCAGGAGCAATAGTAAAAAAAAGAAAAGAAAAGAGGACATTTGCTCGCATTTGTAAGCGCGTTCGCGGTTCGTTACGAGTGAAAAATACACAAGCACCATCTTCACCGGCTGTCGAGAGGGCCCTCGAGCACATTTAGCACCGATTACTGCTCAAGTGTCTGACGGAAAAGTGAAAAATAAAATGCCCTTCCACCGGTTTACCGGAGCCCTGCTGCCCGGTTTGGCCCTCGGTTCCTTCCGAGCTGCCAAACCAACCGTTTGACATTCCATCTGGCAGGGACAGGCCGTTCCGTTGCTCCCGCTTGCTTGGCTGGGGCTGCTTGGCTGGGAAAGCGAGTTAAATGGGAGCAGCAGCCGAAGCGTCTAACATCGTCACAAACACAGCGCAATATCCGTTTCCCAGGAGAAGGAACCACCCGGAACGGCAAAATGAGACCATACGGAATAAAAGGGAAGGAAGCGAACCAAACAAATAAAAAAAAATCACCATAAAAATACATTCCAACCCGCCTCCCTCTCCCGGACTTCCTCTTCGCCCACCCTCACAGAGGGTGGCCAGCGTGCCACCCCCTCCGGGGAGGGAAACATTCCAATCGAATTTCGTTACTTCGTTAGAGCGTGGCGGTGCCGGAACGTAGCCACAAGCACCACGTCACGTGGCCAAAATTGGTTGGCGAAGGTCCTTAGGGTGTGTTGCAAAATGTCGCTCGCTTGCCGCCTCGTGTCCTTTGTGGTGGTTTGTGTGCTTGTGCACGCGAAAACTTTGCAACTTTTCAACCACTTTCACCACCAAAACATTGATTGGTACGAGGCAAATGCTCCCGGCCAATGTGCAATGCACAGCGCGAACGGTCGCGTACTCCCTTTACCACGGTGTGCACGGTGTACGGCGCAACAACACAACGCATTGTAACCGACAACATCGCATCGGTACGCTGGAAGGGTTATGCATTGTTTGCCGACTTTTCTGTTTTACGGTGTTGCAGGTCGCCAGCGTCGCTTTTTGTTGGGTTTTGGGATTTTCGATAAGGATTCGAACGACGGGTGTGCTGGAATCAACGAACGTGAATCAACGGCGACGATTGCTTGTGATGCTATTCAATTTACGTACAGCAATGTACACCGTTCAGCGGTTCGGTTGCAATTTGAATGTGAATGGGGATTTTCTTTTTGTTCCGTGTGCTAAGCAGCAATGTGTGCCGTTTTCTCGTCTGAATGAGTATGGTTTCTTTGGTGGAAAAGCAATCAATCTAGAGGTGATAAGAAAGAAAGGCTAGCAAAAGTGTGCATTAGGTGTGGAAATCTAAAAGTAAGATTGTTTAGAAAACGACTCCCTATAATGAGTGTATAAATGTATTTTCATACTTATAGGATTACAAAATGAATAGTTTTTACCCATATTTTTCACAGATAGAGTATTTTTGTACCATGTTTCAATAATAATGAGGTAATTTATACCATTTCGCGGTTTAAAAAAAATTTTTTTTTTAATTTTATTATAGAGGTTTTGAGCCAGATTGGCTACATTCACCTCCTGCGGTTTAAAAAATGAACCAAAATTCGAAGCAGCCAGATTATGAAAAATTTACATTATGGTATTCTGATATACTTAAATTTACTTAAAATATTTACAAAATGTTTGTTTTTTTTTAAATTTTTTAATTAAATTGACAAAATAGAAAAATGAAGAAAAATTACGATTTTCCTATAAAACATCGCTCTTTCTTGATTTAAAGGTATTATTTAAGAACCAAAAAGTTACAGACAAGCTACATTTTCAGCCAAAAAAATAATGTATTTGTGGTTTTTGATACTTTTTATACATACATTTCAATAATAATTTTAAAAATATTTCCATAATTTGTTACATAATTCTTTAATAGCTTATGTTATTTCTAATTTGTTTTATACTACTAGAGAGGTAAAATCAATTTCAGTATAGCTTAATGCTTTGTCATTGTGTTTTATATTTTAAAATCATTATTTATATAAACATTAGACAAATTTATACATTTAACATTTTACTAAAATTTATTACATAAAAGCGTGATGTTCATGCTTCAAACTGCAACGAAAAACACCTCAATCCAATCAACGATAGGCATAGCTTACAGTGTTTTCATCCATAAATCGCTCAATTTCTCACCTTCCGTGTGCAGTGCATTTCATCGAAACAATTAATTTAAATACATTCCATGTGGCACTGGCCAGAGCAGTGCAGGTTCTGTTTTTTTTTCTTCTTTGCTCCGGAACAGGGATTTAATACGTGAGGTCCCTTTCAACACGCCTGATAATTGCCACAATGTGCCCTTTGGCCCTTTCGTGTCTGCACCTGCAAAAGTGCAACCTTGGGTGGATCAATCGGGCGCCGGATGCACTTAGCTTGGTTTGGCGATTCAATTAAAACTGTTTAATTAATCCAATGACGATGCACGTGTCTCCCCAGTGCAGCCCTTCCCGCTGTTAAACGATCTCCACACACACAAGCACACGCGAACGAACTGTGTTCCTCAACAACTCCTGCACAGTGAACAGGGAACAGGACAGAGAATGCAATGGGTAGGTGAGAATGTAGGTGAGTGTGTGTGTGTGCCCTTTTTCACCACTTTTCCCATAGTGCGTGCAATGTTTATCATGCGTTTACCACTTCCGTTTTAAAAGCCACCACCACTACCTGTGTAGCGCAATATTCTCCAATAATAATAATAAATATAATAATAATAATAATAATAATAATAATAATATGGAGAAAATCGGCCAAAGGCAAACAAACGGCACACGGTTATGCGCTGTCAGCCCCAGGCAGGATTCCCAGCCGGTCCGGAAACCGGAACGGCGGAAAAGCGAACCGGGAAAAAGCGAGTGATTAATCAGAAACAAAAACATGTGTTTCCCGCAGGCACGTTTTCACGGCGTCTGTCAATAGTGAGCCGGTGCCACAACGTGGCAAACACCGTCCATAGGCAAGTAAACGGCAGTAGACCTGCGATTACGCGTACATCAGTGCTACACTGCACCTATCACCTATCAGCAGATACCATTTTTTTTTCGATCCATATATTCATGTAATTGGTGAGCAACACAGTGTTTTCTTGCTCTCCTTTCCTCTTGCATCATTTTATTAATTCCATAAACTTGCAACAGCAGTCTCACGATCACAACCGTTGTTGGGTCCAGCTGAACCCAATGAGTGGTAAAAATATTCCAAATGAAACATAAATGATATAACAAAAATTGCATAAAAAACGGTAAATCGAACCAACAAATCAATGATGTTCATGTGAAAAAAAAAAACATTTCCCCGAAACTGCCAACTTGGACAATTTTCGATCGTAATAAATGAAAAACATACAGATAAATTGACAAGCGAGGCACACACACAAAAAAAAGCAGGACATAAACGTGCAAGTGCGGTATGTACTGCAGCCACTGTCATTTGATTTGCAATTTCGAATGGCGCCATGGTGGACGTGCTTACCACGGACGACGAACATATTGAGGAGTAACGAAACAAACCAAAAAAAAAAAGAAAAACAAATGTTACAAATGGATACAAACACGTTGGCACAAATGAAGAGTGGAAAAACAGAAACCGAACAACCTTTCGCACATACATGTAAAACCAGGAGTGTTTGCGTTATGCTGCAAACACATTGGGCAAACTCTTAGATTATTATTACAAAAAAGATGGTAGAAACTTCTGTTGTAAATTTTGTACATTTTTGTAAAAAAAAAAAAATATTGGAATGCACTTTTTGATGCCGTATATGATAAACAATTTCGAGAATATTTTCCTAAATCCGTCCGCTTGTGGATAAATTTATGGCCATACTAGTTCTATCCTTTATCCCGTGATGCAATCAGAGGGAGAAAAACGAAACCGGTGGAACATACATAAGATCGATAGATAGATAATTGTTGCAAGTTCATCATTTCCAATGTTTTCCCATGCTGTTTGTCCACTGCATTTGTACATGGTGGCGCTCGATTTTTTTTTTGTTTTTTTTTTGTATCATTGCCTTACCGTGCTGCTTTATGTTGACGACATTTTTCCCTTTGCAGTTAAGAACACATGGCCGCTGATGGGTAAGTGGTTGACACGCTAGTGGCTTTAACAAAATAACTGAAAAAAATGATCCACCTCAACTACAACGGCCACTGGGCGGGACGGCAACACAAAAAAAGGGCCATCGGGTTCGGACGCGATATAAGCCACCCATTTAACAGTCATTCATGCACGAGATCCGTATCGGTGCATCGCAATCAATTTAATCGCTTCCATCACACAATCGGACACAATTAATATCAATTACTGGGTACGGCAGCACCGTGTCAGGGCGGCATGTGAAATGAAAATTAATTAGATTTTTCTGTCGAATATCCTTCACATTCGACATTTGGGCGCTGCCGTGTGGAGCGGGTGCTTGTTTGTCTATCAGCCAGATAGCAACAAGAGTTTAAATACACTTTAGCTGCTACTCGCCGCTGTAAGGTTGGTGAAAAACAAACGAAAAAAAAAGCAACATTCACACACTCACGACTAATACTGTGAAATGTTTCACGCTGGCTATGTCCTTTACCCGAAAGGGAGAAAATAAGGCGACAATTCTTTCGATGGCGCTCGTATGTTTACCGAACGGTTCTGATCTGATACAGCTCGCAATTAACGAGCGACCGACCGACCGAGCGAAGCGAATTAGAGAAGACAAATGAATCGACCACTTTCCACCTTCCGACTTTCCAGCAACCTCCTCCCCCGCCCTCCTTTCACCCACACACAACAAACGAAGAAAATAGCTACACAAACAGGCAAAAACCCCGTCAAACAATCTGTTCCGCCTTTGTGTTTTTCCGCTTTTAGAATAGATCATTGAAATTAATTGATGTTTGGCATCGTTTGAGAGCAAAGTGTGATAGTNCGACCGACCGACCGAGCGAAGCGAATTAGAGAAGACAAATGAATCGACCACTTTCCACCTTCCGACTTTCCAGCAACCTCCTCCCCCGCCCTCCTTTCACCCACACACAACAAACGAAGAAAATAGCTACACAAACAGGCAAAAACCCCGTCAAACAATCTGTTCCGCCTTTGTGTTTTTCCGCTTTTAGAATAGATCATTGAAATTAATTGATGTTTGGCATCGTTTGAGAGCAAAGTGTGATAGTAGTGTGTGTGTGGTAGCAAATTGCAGCATAGCACAAAATAGATTCCGTGCAAACATGTAAACAACGATGCAAATGAGAAATCTTCACATGCCGAGAAGTTTGTCAGCAAACATCAAATGCGGCACACGTTAAATAATTGATGGCAACAACTATTCTCTGGAGAAGCATGAATTAAAACAAAGAATGCACGTACGAGGACGATACAAGCGAATGACAATGGTTTGGCATGGTGTGGATGGTTTGCTGACTTTTATAATCCCTTTTTAGGATTTATAGCTATCGGAAGTATATATATAATATTGAAGCGAATTTAAAGTCATTAGTATTTTTTGTTTAACTTAAAAAATTATAAAATATAGATATGTATATAACAAGGAATATTCTATAGAGATAAAATGTATGTGATTAGAATTTAAAATCGAAAAAAAATTATTTAATTGGAAATTTCATTACTTCATAAAATTCAAGTCATGTGAAAGGACAAACCAAAGCATTTCAGCTAAATGTTTATTCCTTTTTATAATTATAATCATATTGCTTCGTATAATATAACATATTAAAGGGGAACATTTAGTACACTAAATAGCGCATTTTTTGCGGTTTTCTAATTATTAAAATACAAATTAATAATTTTGAAAGTCGTATCGAGGACTGTACTCGTATTACGCAATGGAAAAGTTTAGTGTTAAAGCCTTCAAGAACAATCAACATATGTGCAAAGTATGCTGATTAGAGCAATTCAATAACATGTTCTTCTACTTCTATAGATCCAATAGTTCTCAGACCTTTTTTATTTATGCATAACAAAGATATTGAATATGATTTGTTTCTTTTTTACCTTTTTTCCATTTACGTTACGTACTAGCATTATTTTCTTGCAACCAACCGATTGCCATTCAGCATAACTATTGTGCAAAGTTTGTATGTTCCAGCATCATGCGTCTTATCTTCCGACGACGCAACACAGTGGGATGTCAAACTGTATTTCAATACCATCCTTAACACGGCATCGGAAAAGAAATCCTCGTGCAGTTATCCACTCGTGCCAACTCAAGTGCTGTGCAACACAATTCAACGTTAATGATGCAGAACACTGCGCGGCAAGGGAAATTCGCTTTTCTTCAAAACTTGCTCTTACGGATCGGATTCGGGAAAGCGCTGTTTTCCCGTCATCAAAGGTCACCGCACACTCACACGTACACACAAACATATCTAAAAAATAGACGTTCAAACTAAAGAAAGAAAAGGAAATCTCTGCCCCGAGAGTTTTACACTTGCAGCGAAACGCCTTTGGGCGTTGACTCATCCCAACTCTCCATTGCGGCACGATGAAGGTTTTCGTTGTTGTGCGGTGAATACTTTGCCTCCATTTGCCACAGCTTAACGGAATTAGATTTCGGCAAGCGTCGCATCTTCTTCACTTGGGGAAACTCTCACCGTTGCAAGCGTCTACCGGGGAGGGATATTGACTGTGGCTTGTCTGCTTTGGAAAAGTGGCAAACATGCGGCAGAAAATTCTAACACCGACGACGAAGGATGTCCGGAAGCAGAAGTCACCGTGAAAATATCATCATTAAGATGATTGCTGCTATTATGCTGGGCAACAGTAAAACCCGGGCAATCATGCATCCGTTGGCTGATGCTGAGGCCGCCCTCCTGGTTCCAGAATAACAGCAGGAAGCGACCGCGCTTCGATCGGACTCATCTTAAGCTTTGATACTGCTCCAAACACTTGAGATAGTTCCGTTTGAATAGAAAGAAATACGGCAATTACACTCTTTTCACAGTAATTGGTTGCGGTCCTCCAACGTCTGCACAAGCTGGACGGGTTTCAGTTGTCACAAAACAGTGACATTGTTCCTCAAAATATCCTTTCAATTTATATAAAACACTGGACGATTCATCACTTGTGATAGAACACAAAATTATTGGATTATTCATAAAGCCCACAATAATCGATTGCAGGATGCAGGATCCAGAAGACATATTATGATATATCTATCATATAAAAGTGGAATTCAGCGTTGTTTTAAAATGAAGATAATATAGCAATAATATAGCCATTAATTAATATTTTCATTACATGCATTTAGTTTGTATATGATATTAAACAGTGCAAAAAACAAAACAATTATTACAAGCGTACTAAACTAAAATATCGCAATAATTATATGCCAATTTCTTAGCTTCGAAAACACACTATTTTTTTTATTCATAAAGAACGGCCAGGTCGTATTGCTAGAAACACTCTATTAAAAGTAGTCAAATTTACAGTATATGAATAATTCAAAAGATTATGTTTTTTAAAATTTTGGCAAGAATGTTTACTAATCTGAGAATTTTTTACATACAATTCTTAAATTTTCCCGGGCTCTTGACGATGTTTCATTTGTAAATTGTAAACAAAGTCAGATTATAAAAACAGGATATACCATCCTCACATAATATTTAAGATTAGGTATAGAGTAGGAAAATGAGAAGAAAATCCGATATGGATAAAAATCTACGTTAAATTTGATTCAAAATAAAGTGTACTGTGTGCGCTTTTTGCTAGCGCCATCTGTGGTCTGCGCACCGAAGCATTATGTTGTGTTGTGTGCTATATGTATTGCTTGCAATACGCATTGCATAGAAACAGGAGTATAACAGTTGCGGTTTGAAAATTTTAAGGATTTTTTGCAAACCATTCAAAATTCAAACAAATGACATCATGCGACAATTTGTAACGTAAAAATAATTCAGTTTGCGTGAATTTTTTTTGTTAGTGTAAAAATTTAGATAATATGACAATAAATTATAAAAAGTATAATATTTATTTTTTAGGACCACAACATGCACATTATTTATTCTTTGATCCCTCATCCTTCGAATCATTGCTTATTTGTTTATTGAAACTTTATACAAAATCGACTTTAAACAATTGCTCACCCCACGTAATTCGTGGTTTCAGTGATCGATAGTCTTATTATGGAAAATGAACTACAGTTTACTTCTACAGTTGTATAACATATTTGTTCATTATTACACCACAACGCACGATTGTACTATTTGTACGTTCAAGATATTTAAAAATCCGATTATTTTATTCTATTATTAATTATGACTGCTCCGCGCTGCATTGTGAAAAACGAATATACTTTAGAGTTAACTCTCAACAATTTAGCCTAAATAAATATCTAAAAAATCTAATGGTTGTAAAATCAGCGAGATTTGAACACATCTTGCTAAATGCGTTTGGTCCGCAACTAAGTTCTCGTTGTTTTTTAAATAAAAATGCATGCTAATTTTAAATATAATGGTAAACAATTACTCATTCAACGTATTGGCCATCGCATGCCACAAGTTTTGCCCATCTTTTGAGGAGAACGTAAATGCCGTCTCAAAAGAGCCTTTGGTCCTTGAACGCTATCCACGTAACGAACCATTTTTGTGTTTCCTCGCGTGATTAGAATTGTCGTTCACTCAGACCATGTGCCATGCACCGCAACTCATGGAAATCTGATGACACAAGGTCTAGTAAATATGACGGATGGGGTAGAACATCCTATTTCAGCGATTCCCGATAAGTTTTCACTGGTCTGGTAACGTGAGGTCGAGCATTGTCGTGCAATAGAATGATCTTGTAATGCCTCTCTGCGTATTGAGGTCGTTTTTCTTTCAACATTCGGCTCAATCGCAATATCTTGGTAAACTTGTTGAAACTCCTGAAGCACTGCTGCAACTGTTTTATTCGAATTGAGCAAGAAAAGTAGCCCAACCAACCGCAAATGGTGATAATTCGTTCCGTAATTCGAAATTTTTCAGATAATATAACTATATCGAGCAACAATCAAACCACCAATCTGACGATGCAGTTTGTGTACTATATTTTTT
>CM032177.1:24449688-24514376 GCA_018908115.1 Anopheles rivulorum | reverse complement strand
GCAAAAGTCCAACATACAGTAATCTATAATTCCCATCCAAATGGTTACATTCTCATCCACTAGGCCTCCAGTTTCATTGGCACTACTTTCACCGTCCCGATATGGTCCAAGTATATTGCCAACACCCGCCTTACCGACCAGTCAATTTCTGCACCATCATAGCCAGGTGTCCTCGCTGGTAAATAGTCTACCGCACCATCATCCCCACCATCCACACCATGCCGCTATGCATGGTCTAGCGAACGGGCTGTCGATGAATCTCAACGGTGTCGGTATGCCGGGACACAACGGAACGCCCGGTTTGATTCATTCGGCTGGAAATGGCTCCGATCGAGACCGAGACACCGTCGTTCCGATGAACAGCAGCAGTGGTGATAGTAACAACAACAAAAACCCTTCGTCTGGTTCGATGGAGAACCTCAACACGACATCGTCCTCTAATCATTCGATGGCCGGCGATCAGTCACCGAGTGGAGCAGGCTCACCAGCACACGGGACATCAGCGAATGGACTCGGAACAGGTGGTTGTCCAACCGGCGGGTCAAGCATGAGTGCCGAGAAGCATCCACAGCACAGCTCATCGTCGTGTGGATCGGCTAGTCCTATTCTGGAACAGGACAACATGAACGATAACGACGGTAAGTGTGGTGAAAGGACAAGTGTCGGCCGGATTGAGTTGTTGTCTATGTGCGACTATGAGCTCAATTTGTTTGATGGAACTTTTAACACTTTTAATCACAATCGACTGTTGCGCAATCAGAATCCATCCCGCATTCCATCCATCTGGAACTTGTGAGAAAGTCATAAAATGATATAATCATAATTTAATCGATTACTTCGTTGAACGAGAAGCATTTCACGTAGGGAAATAGCAGACGAAAGCTTCGATTTTGGGTAAAATTAATTTGACTAATGAGGAATGGTACCACACAGTGGAACTGTTCCGATACCGAAGAGGTACCGAAGAGTTACCCCAGAGGACATAAAATAACTATTTGTCACTTTCTCGGGGTGGTTTAATATCGCATTAATAATAATTGTCCCTCACAGCATTTGCCGGAAAGGGCGTCGGGACTTTGGGATGGTGTTGGGTTGATATTGTAGGGCGAGTCATAGTTTCATAAGAGGCTATGTATCGGGGTCGTGAGATCCTTTTACAATAAAGGGTAAACAGGGAAAAAGCGAGTGTGGTCAGATGTGGACTGAGAGTTCAGTTAGTTTTGGTTGCAATGAAGGGTAGAGTTGGTAAATCATTATGCTGTTATGCTAAATGATTCCGTCGTCTGGAAGAGGGATATCGGAGGATTATGCATGGCAAATGTTGTTTTCTTGTGATATGTCCGAGTACGTTTGTCAATTATGATGAAAGTTATGATCATATCCCAGCAGAATGTGAATAGCATTAGTGGCTCAGAGTGCTAACTTAAATAAAAACAATTATTTAGTTTTATTCGTTAAGTCATGCATGGTTTTTAAGCGATTATCTTAAGCATAAAACCTCTTTAATTTGCAGATTTATCTATACAACGAACGAAATAATCTTCTTCTTGGCGTAGCGACCTACTAATGACGGGCATTACGGGCCCACTGGACTTATTAATGCTCGGAGCAAGGATAATTAGGCGTCGCTATCGGAGAACTGATCCGGTCATCGTTATTGACGTGTAAAGCCAGCAATCTGAAGTGTAAATACAATCGACCGCACCGAGACGAAATAATAGTTCTTCGAACCAAGATAAAATTGTCACAAATTTTAAATATTGTTAGTCAAATGCTGTCGATGATACCTTAAACTAAAATAACTTAAGGAACTTTTCCTTAAAATTATAAATAAAATGATAAAAACAATTAATGTCAATTGCCTTTCACTACATTTATTATGGATGGTTTTTTTACGACATTCTTCCATTGTATTATTTTGTTAATCAATCACTCTCCAGGTTTTGTTCGTCGTTTGTGAAAATCTCAGATGTGCAATTTCAACTCTCGAAAGGATTATCCAAAATCACATTAAAAAAACTCTCCTCAGTCCAAAGTTTGATCGTTTACAACCGATGTCACACTTTAGGGATTGCCAAAAGAGTGACAACGCAAACCTTTTTTTATTTCAGCTATAACAAACAGGAATATAAAATACACGGAAAACGCAACAGGAGAATTTCCAAGGGCAATTATTTAATCGTTGAACTTGACTCGAGCTGCCATCACGTTCGCAACTCCGACGGTTAAAAAAAAGTGGTGCCGAAATGTGATTGAAAAACGCTCTTAACGGTTGTGTCGCGTGCACTTTATGTTAGGTTGGGAAACAGTTCTCTTTTTGTTTTGCAAAATTCTTCGAAAGTTTGAACGTTTGATTTGCGGAAAGATGTAATTCTATTTATCCTGTAATGTATTGAGGTATTGTAGAAGTTGTATCGTCAACATACATAAATCAAATTAGACCTCATATACATCACACAATACTTTATGAAAATATATATTTGGAATTCTTCGAAACATAAACAATACTTTACAATACAAGTGTTGATGTTAATTTCGGAAGCCAAATATCTTATTGTTCCTGGTAATGTTAACACCCAATTTCTCCCCTAACACCCCAAAAATCTTGAATTTTGTTTGTCTAAAATAATGAAAGATATGAAATCAATAAACAAAATGCTCGTATCCAAGTTGTTTGGTCATTTAGATGTGAAATTGTTTTGAAGCTAATTTTATACGCATTTACTCTTGTAACCACTTTCATCGCGATTTGTAAACCAGCCACATGCTCCAAAATTCCAATTTGACCAATGAAAACAATGTTTTAATAGCACTCTGATGTTTTGCTCCGTCTAATTAAGTGTATTGTTTTCTTTTTTTAACGGTGTACTAAGAAGGGCCAAATGACCTTAACAGTATTTAGTAGCGATCTTGTAACTGGCTCTGTTACAAGACTATTGTGTTACCCTTTCACAAATAAAATAAATGTCCTGTATGGAAGCAGCTTTTACTTCTCTCTTAGTATAACGATTTATTTAATCATCATGGTCATATGTCAACTTTCATACATTTTACACACTAGACATGCTAGCCGTACATTATTTTTAAAAGTGCTGCACTCTGGTTGCATTGTGTTTATAGCACAATTTCCTAGAGGAAATTGGGAGGCTATGCTGTTATAGAAATAGTTGGATATTAATATTAAAATAGAATATTATTTAATAATTCCACGATTCAATCGAATGAAATTTATCAAACAAACTTCACTCATTCTGCCTCTACCTGCCTATGAAAATTAAAACTTTTGTAACGGTATGTTCAAATCAAAACATATTTTTAGTACATAACAGATGTCAAGCGTTTCTGCTATTTGACAACTGAAGCGTTTTCAAGCAATGACATGTATCAAGCGCTCCCTCGCTATCTGTCATCGACAATGTTTGTTGTTCAAAGTAGTGTGGTAAAGTTCAAGCTATTTACCCGAAGTTTTTATAGTTTTTCGCGCTTTTACGGCACTGCAAACAGTCGCATAGTTGTAGGAATCAATTTGCCATTATGTGGCTCATATGTTCAACGTACCACGGCCGTGTGGTCTCCAGGCGCNCCAAGCGTTTCTGCTATTTGACAACTGAAGCGTTTTCAAGCAATGACATGTATCAAGCGCTCCCTCGCTATCTGTCATCGACAATGTTTGTTGTTCAAAGTAGTGTGGTAAAGTTCAAGCTATTTACCCGAAGTTTTTATAGTTTTTCGCGCTTTTACGGCACTGCAAACAGTCGCATAGTTGTAGGAATCAATTTGCCATTATGTGGCTCATATGTTCAACGTACCACGGCCGTGTGGTCTCCAGGCGCGAAAGGTGTTCTCAGTGGCTGTTCAGTTGTAAACAACAATCACAACATTGTGCAAACGCGATGCAATTCCACCGATGAACAATCTTCCCGGCAACGGATTCGTAAGCCTCTTATGTTAATGGATTTCCCGCAACTTGTGTGGCCTTCGGTGATAAAAACCATCCGGAACTGGATAATGGTTCACTTTATCATCAGACCATACTTTGACCGCGAGTTTGCACTTCCCGACTTCATTCAGGGAGCGAAACAAGCACTGCAGGTGTGTTGTTCAGCGCAGATAATAACTTATAGAGTTATTTAATGGTCGCACTGTTTTACAGGTGGTATCTTCATCGCTTGCCGGCGGAGAAGTAAAACAACTAGAAGGATTGGTTGACCGAGCCGCGCTAGCAGATCTAAAGCAGTCGATTTCTAAAATGTCCGTTGCCGAACGATATGACATACAAGTGGTCAAAGAAGATGTATACTTCTCGTTTCCCTACCAAGTTGGCGTCATGTTTGACGAATCGAACGATGATAGTCAGAAACGGTTCGTCGAAATTACGATGGTTTTTCACGTGCTCAGAGGTCTTAAAGGGATGATAGAACGTGGGGAAACTGTTCCGCTGAACGTGGGGTAAGAAAATCGGTTCTTGAGAACAAACAGATTACAACTAATTGTTTTTCTTTCTCGCACAGCGTCCTTCCAGAGTTCCGGGACAAAATAAGCATCTGCAACTATCGATTTATCAAGGAATTTACCAAAGGCGTCGACTCAGACTGGACTGTCAACGTAGTGAACCATTTCAAGCCAAGTGACTACGTTGAAGAATGACCGTATCGATCGGATCATATACAACACAAAACACCTCAACCAAGAATACAATGGGAACCAGCACCGCAAATGCGTTCTGCATGTAGAAACAATAAAGAAGACCAATGTATACGTCCCCTCTGAGGATGATTAGAGAAGCAAAAAAAAAAAACAGGTGATAAGTGGCCATTCTAGTATTACGTCCGATAAGAAAATGAAAACGATATCGTGATAACGCTGCAAACGAATTGTCCAGCAGAAACAAGAACTGGCTCCATCCAGCTGCCCAGCATGCAAAGTGATTGAATGTGCCAAGTGAATTTTGGTTTATCTATTAGTTTCATAAAGCAGATTTGGTGTTGAATAATTTCGACGGAAACTTATCTTCGTGACCTAGAACAGTCGCGCAGTTCATCAAACCCATCCGGGAAAAGAGCAATGTATGGTTATTCTTATCAAACCCCTACCCAAGTCCAAGGACTGCTGTTTGAAAGCAAAAGAAACGGACCTCGAGGAGCAGCAGATGGTCAGCTATAAGTTTGTTGGTTAAACCGTTTTGCTTTATTACATTCACGGCAAGTGCATTTGCGGTTCATTGAATTGCATGTCGGACAAGTCGATTCTTGCGTCATTTCGCTTACGACGTCTAGCAAGATTATCCCTATCACAAACATCACCTGTCGACGGACGCACATATACAGTGTGGCCCAGTTCCGCGTGCAAAACTCGTACTCGTAGTACATTATCTTGCAATTGTTGCCACTTTTTCTGATAGTAATCATCGTCGAGCTGTGTAATTATAGTAAATACAAATATATCATTGCACGCTTTCTCATGCGCAACGATCGTGACTGGAAGAACACCGCTGGAAGCTCTTGAAAGACTATAGCAAGGACAAACATTTCTAAACACGATTACAACACCCGAGCGATTCACACAATCTTTGCAAATGTGTGACCCACTAACGACACACGTCTGGTGGCGTATGGCATATCATTTACTTTCTTTTTTACTTAAGCACTGTCGTGCTACCATTACAAGTGCATGGGTGCGGAACATCCATTATACGGCGAACACTACGGTAGTCATAGTGAAATGATTTTTGTCGGAGGGACAGCTGTAATGGAAATTACTGTGATGGATCTCTGCAAAAAAAAAAAAAAACAAACTCACTGATTATGTCTTCCGCGAGCTTACATGGGACGAATACCATCAACATCAGCTGTATTATTCTCTCGACCACACTGATCGGTGATAGTGTTCCTCTCTGAAGCTGATAAGAAACAAGCCGTGGGTCCTCCGTGGTTGGAACGAGCCCAGTACCGGCCGGGTACTTTTAATTCGTTCAAACGCGTCGTACCGAGCGGTTGTGCGGTTCCGCAGCTTCGCGGCTCATTTAAGCCACCGAAACCGGCAGATTGTGCGTAGTGAGTAGTGTGTGCAATTTCTGGTTAGTTAAGCTTAAAAGGTAAAAATAGTATCAGTATCTATCAGAACCAATGAAAATTCGGGAACAAAGTCGAAAGATCAATGAGTCAAGGTGATATCAACCAATTGACGCTTGAAGTGTGAGATAAGTTTAGCAGCAGCAGCAGCAGCTACAATCTTACCGCAATAAAGCGCTTCACCAGAGGTGTTCGGATCAATCACCAGTAATGACAGGACCATTTCTCTGAAGCCCTGCAGAATACCACCAGGTAAGTTGTGCACCAGTTTTCAAAACTTGCTGAGCAAATAGCACCATGTGAACCAAACGTGACGGACCGCGTTGTTGAACCAAGGATATGCCATTGTTTTCACACACGGCGTACGACTTACGGACGTGTCTGTGCTCTGTATAGGAGAGTACTTTATGTTTATTTGAGGCTTGTAAAAAGCCCACTGATAATGTCGACCGACGAACCGCGCTTATCAAACTGCTTGATGCGAGTCGTGTACCAGCGGAGAATCAAAAACCAGTCCAAACCGGTCAGAACTGACGAAAGTGCCGGTTTAAAATTTCATTTTCGTACGATCAGTTTGCCAAAGGTTTTGCATTACTTATCTGGTTTCCCACTAACCAGATTGCCGTGCAAATAAAACCGGACAGGAACCACTCTCCTACCTACCAGATCTATCAATTGTTTCGCATTGTCTTGGGAGGACAAAACGATGTACACCGGAAGAATTAGAAATTAGTACGTACAGTGTAAAGAGTTGCCCTTAAAGTGATCTAGCGTTTGCAATGCGTCGATAACCTGCATCGATGAGTCAATATCGGTAAAGTGGAAGTGAATTGAGTCTGAACTGACTTCATCAACAAGCAGCAGGTCAAGTTTCCTTTTTTGGATAGTGCAAGTCGTCTCGAGCAAGTGGCTCAATCGTTTCATTATACTTTTTTGTTGCTGTAGAACTGGAGGAACGCACGCAACCCGATCTTAATCGTGTCCTCATGTCACGAGAATTAGCGCGCGGAACTTCGAGCAAGACCTAAGTACCCTTAACAACTGCGTTACAACGATTTCCGTTATTAATGATCAAGCCGAGCCTGTTTCTGGAAGTATGATCAACTTGAAATCAATCAACTCTCAATAAAACGATCTTGCTTTTAAGCCCTTGCAAGTACACCACGGGATGTGAATGAAACGCAGTTCAAGGAAACGCATTGCCAAAACAAACCATCCAAAAGTTACTCCCAAGGACGTTTCGCTTACGGTTGCAGCTTATCGCCGTTGGTTGTGGGTTCAGGTTGACCTTTACCGGTACGAGAGGTTATCTTCATAAAGAACCGGACATTGGGCCAAATATGTAGATTTGCTTATGGCTACGCGAATGAATTGGTTTCAAGAAGAAAATTCGCTACAAATTAACAAAATGCGCATTAAACTCTCCTACTCGCATTAATCGTACACTTACCAATTTGCCCAGTTAGTGTTTTCTCCTGTGCGTTTGCACCTTCTCCCGGGGTGACCTTGAAGCAATTAGTAACAACAGCGTTAACTAACCGATTAAGCAGGAAGTTCAACCAACTTCTCCAGCACATAGTCTCAACGATATAGTCACACCTTCTTTGACCCGGCAGCGAATCGCATCTCTTCCTCTTGGAGGAACGATCAGATGCGAGAAGGCGGAAAACGATTCATCACCCGCGCGCGTATATGCGCGTGTAACGCGAACTGCAAGAAGAACCGATCGGAATAATGAACGTCGTCAGGCTGCAATTTATCGCACACTTGAACCGTCTGCCCGGTTTCTTTTCCTTTCCATCGCCTGTCGCGAACCGGTTCAAACGGCATCGGTTGTAAGAAGACGCGACGCGATAATTAATCGGCAGTGCCGTATGTAATTGCAAGGCGTTTAATCGTTTAATGTGTGTTCTCTCGACACCTCCCAGACGGCTGGGGCTGTTAAACAGTAGCAAAACACTGTACCTAAAAGCTTTAAGCAAAAAATATTGTTTCACTTTATACAGTACTTAAGAATGCTGTTTCGTTTTTGTTCAGATTGTACCTCCAGCTCAGAAAAATTATGGTTAAATGTACTCTTTTCACCGCAAAAGAATCGTGCATAATCATCACTAAAATGACTCGCTCGTTTCTGTTCCCCTTCGTTAGTGAGTCATTTACATACGCGAAGTAAAACTTTCAACAACTCTTACAGGCCGTCTGGCAGTTTGAGGCAAATGATGTGTGTGTACCTTTTTTACGCCTTCAGAACGGGTATCGAGATGAAAGCAAAAACAGAACGTTCTACGCTTAATCGTGTGTAGTCTTCCCAGGACGACTCTTGACTCTTGAGCAGAAAGAAGAAGAAAAAAAGGGTTCGCTTTAACTCTATTTGCTGATTATACTACGCATCCAATCGATGGAACGGTCAAATGAAAGGCACTAGATCGATCGGGACGATCGCGAACGATCTCTGTCCTCTGTATCGTGACGGTGTTTCGTCAAACAGCGACCGACACGAAATGTGAATCGTGCTGCTTTAATCCTGCCATGATTCAACGTGCCCGATAGCAACGATTTTGAATGTCCAAACGATTTGGAAAGCCGGTGCATCACCGCATATCGCTTGTACGCAAGTTACTGCAAAGGGAATGGCTGCCGAAGAAGAGATCCCTAGGGATTGATTTGTTTTCAAGGTGAAACGGTCTCCTACCACCTGGCTATTGATGTACGGCAGAACCTTCAGGCAGTTGCCACCGTGTAGCAACGAGAACGCTGCGCTAACGTGCGCAAGTGATTAAGCATAATCGTGACGGTGCGCTCACTTTTATCAAATCGACCCAACCGCTGACGAACAATGAAGGTGGACAAACGGGCGACAAGAAAAACGTGACCTGATTCATAATGTGTGTGCGCCATTGTGGTGATCGCTTTAGACCTCCCTCGCAGGAATTACCGTTTTGTATCCCCCAAAGATTGATAACTGTAGTCCCTTCTTTAGCGCCTGCTGTTTGTCGTCTTAAGGAACTTCCTCGTTTTGATAAATTCCCTTTGTACGGTGGATCAATCTGCAGAAATGCATGACCCATGCCAGAAGGTTACAATACTCTGTCCCCGTACTTTGTTGTGGTTAAGGGACATTCGATTGGGACTTTTCCTACCCTTCTAAAGGGAGCATCGATGGTCAGCTGCAATCAGCTATACGCTCGCGAGAAGCAAAACGTCGTCTGCCGTGCCAGCTCATGCCGGTGATAAGCGTAACAGCCGGCTTCGAGCGGTTACTAGTTTTTTCTAGTGTCGGCCGCTAAAGGGCCACTACAGGGCCACGTTGTTTACGTTGCCCGAAACCCGAGTAATTTTGAAACATCTTGGACGTGGCGTTGTCGGGGAAGGAGAGATAGTGGGTGAATGTTATTGTCGGATGATCGCCGTCATAGGAGTAGGTGTTTACGACGATTCTATTATGTGATTTAGCTTGTTTTTGTAACATTTGTAGCGATTTGGAGCAGTGACATAATGGCCAGGGATCTGGTCATTACGACAGATGATAAACGATCACAAGTTCTACCGCGTGAAAATGGTGGATATTTTATTCTACGCTAAAACACCTGCAGTAACGCTTTAGAATGTAATTACTTTATCCAAAGTCGATCAAGATCCAGGCACGATCCTGTAAACAACTTATGTCGTAAATTACAATATCCACCTCCTCTTCATCTTTATCCAATCCATCTTGTCCCGTTCTGTAGGCATAGTCGGGACACAACGATATTCAATGTTTATACCTATGTTCCGCTCATTAGCCGTGGGATTTGTGTTATTCTTTCTTTTTTTTTCTCACATAATCCAAGATCACGCTCTGCCATAAAGCTCAGGACTATGTCTATCTGTGGAGGACTCACAACTCCTCCGTACACTAGCGCACTCCTTTCTCAACCTTGCCATGGATCGTCGATCACAAACATGGATAAAATCAATGCTTTGCACAGTATTTGCGCTCAGTATCATCGTTCGGTTCTCGATCGGGTGATCTCTCGCGTGTATCTCTCTTTGCTATATTAGTCGAACACGTTCAAGTTTCTTAGCAAAAGTGAGCAAAGCAACGCGTTGTGTTGCACGTTTGTGTCTTTTAATTTCTTCCGCTTTTATTAAGAGCGCGAGTGCTAAACTCGTCAAAGTTGCTCAGAGTAGCGCACAACTTGAGGATCTTCTACCGACTTGTGTGCGTTGTGTTAAAGTACTAAAAGCCAATGGATAAAGGTAGTGAATGACACGCTTAGGAAGTAATTTAGACGCGTGCTTCCTAACAAAGTGAAACCCTTAAATATTCCATTGCTGTGAGCATTGTTTGAGTGAATAAAGAAGCTACAATCTTAACAACGGATGGAGAATATTTTCCAAGTGGTAAACAAGTTACTGGCCGCAATTAGAAACGTTAACTTTGAGAACGAAAACAATATTCGCCTCCATGGAAGGGCTCTTATCGGTGTAACGCACGTTGATTGGCAGTTGATCGTCACCCAATAGCCTCCACGATAATCGTAATTCATTAGAGGGACCCATTGTATAATCATAACTCTCAGTTGCGGCTAATGCGACCTAATGCATTTATCGTGATTGATCAAAGCGGGTGTTTGTATGTTGCTTGAATCGGGACCTGATCGGTGGACCAGAATTGCAAACGCCACGGATCGTGACGAAGATTGGCCGATGTGTCGCCAATAAAAAGAACAAACAAACAATCATAGCGAACCCCTGTGCATTCGTTACAACATCGATTATTGAAATCGTGCCTTGTCGTGCCGTGGGATTAGCTCGTGTGACGTAAGGTGGTGAATCTTGATGCAATATCAAACCGATTTGATACGATCAAGTGCAACAGAGATTCAGTTCCCTCGAGAAGTGTTTCATTTAAAATGAGGCAAACTCAGCTGTAAAGTAGGAAGAATCGAAAGTTTTTCTCTAGTCGTACGATCGTAAACAAACGTTATCCGAGTGAAAATCGTGTAAAGTTGCCATCATTCCATCGTTTGGCGTGCGGCGCGCACTCGTATTTTTTATTTCTCCTTATTATTTTCGGCGTACGGCAAACCACGGAACGACCGGAACCACGATCGCTAACCAAGAAACGACCTTGATCTTGGGAAAGTATCGTGCGCCCGAGAAACGAAACATCTGGGCGGCCGGTTATTCTGCTACCCTGCGCAGTTCGCCGTCCATTGGCCCGCGGAGACCTGTACGCGTCCCACTTCTTTTTCTGAACCGGGCCCGAAATACTACAGACGCAGCAGCAGCAACACCAACAACAGCTTAATACGAGAGACACACACAAAAAAAACCACTCACTCCACACTCTACACACGAGCGAGCAAAACAAAACAGCATTGGCGTGTATAGGCAGATATTATCCCCCGTCCGGACGCGGTCCACATAAGAAGACCGGCGAAGGTAGATCGCGAACAGCTAGATCGTGTTTGGTCGAATGGTGCCGTACACGTTGCTGCCAGTGACTTGTGAACCGTCGTTTAGCGAACATCACATGCGAGAATCCGCTTCGCGCTCGATCAAACCCCGCGAATCGCGTGCGTAGTCCAAGAGCGAAAACAAAACACATTTGAAAACAAAACAAACAAAAAGCCCGTGGAAAAAAGACACGTAACTAATTGAGTGAAACTGGCGCAAGAAAAGTTTTCCTTCTTGCTAGCGCAGGACACCGAAAACACGGATTGACAGTGTGTACCCCCAGCGATCGATCGGGTTTTGGGTAAAGTGAATAGTGTGTGTGTGTGTGTGTGTATAGGGATTTTTTGTTGTATCGCTTCACCCCCTTTTTACCGTCGACTCGGCCCTTCCAAACAAACGTTCACGCGAACGTGATGGATCTGCTCCCGGTGGGCCGGTTTGGCCCGAAGGCTTTGACGGAGAAAATGGGCACCATCTCGCGGATGCTGCCAGACGGTACGGTCGGTTTCCTACGCGGCAACTGTCGCAAAGACTCGTTCCCCGACGGTAACGTCCTGGCGTCCCATCGCGCCCAGCAGTCGGACGCTAGCGCGGGCCCGCACGGTGAGGCGCGAAACGACGACGACGAAATCGACCTGAGCCGGTTCGCCAGTGAGAAAGATACACGTGCGTACTTTAAGCGAAAGTTGGCCATCTTCGAGGCGTCGATGATGACGCCGGTCGCGGCCAACAGACGGCTGGCGGCAAGGAAGCTGGAAATGGAGGGCAGCTTCGGTGAGCCGTACCCGGCCGACAGTGCCGGACCGATCGACGAGATGGATTGTATTCCGCCTCGACAGCTGCTCATGTACTTGGTAAGGTACGTATAACAGCGGCGGCACCGTGTTTTGGGGCCACCTCGTCCGTACACACTGACCAGCGTGATTGGGAGTCACCAGCAATAATTGTGCCAATGATCAATACACAAAGAGAAAGGAAAGTGCATGAAAAAATGTGTGTCCCTGCAGCTATTCTTACCCTCCTTCTGCTTAGAACTGTCACACGAGAGAGATTGCCAAGTGTGAAGGTGCTTTTCCACGTGTTTCTGGAGTGCTGATGCACATGGCAATCGTTTGTCTCAATCGTCGGTGACATTAGCGTGCACATCCGCTTGGCAATAAAAACGGATGATTAAACGGCATTTTGCAATACGGAACCGAGGAATCGTTTGCAAGGAAAGGGCACAAAGACGAAAAGACAAGACGGTCACCGTGTGTGTAGGACTCATTTCATGCAAAAGGGGATGTTGGGTATTTTCCGTGCTTTGTTGATAAAAGATGCGTCATGAGATTGTGCTCAACAGTTTTGTACACGACAGATTAGTAAGGCTAACCACGCTAATGAGGTGAAAGATTAATTCACCCATCCGCCCAGATGCGTTTTGTTCTCATTATATGTTACTTATGCCTCGCTCACCATTGTGCAATTGTTGTACGTGTAATGCATTAATGCACCGGACAACGAAAGCATTATGCGGAATAAAGATTCCATCGTACACGCGGCGACGAGAGCGTGTGATGACGGTTGCATTTATGCTTGGTTGCTTCATTCCAGTGGAAAGCGCAAAGTAGGCGCATGTGCGACAGACGCGTAGCAACAGTACGGCGTTATGCGGCGCGTTTATCAACGGGCTCGTTGGTCTAGGGGTATGATTTTCGCTTAGGGTGCGAGAGGTCCCGGGTTCAAATCCCGGACGAGCCCACCTTCCCCGATACTTTTTTGTTGTGTGTCGCTGTTTTATTTTTGCTTTGCTTTTGTGCTGTGCTTTGTCACGCTTTATACAACTGCGTTGCTACATTTATTTTCTACTTGTTGAAAACAATATTTTTAACCAGTACAGCTGGCAAACATCGTCACCGATCAACAAAGCAACCGGCAACCAACCGTGAACGGTATTGCTTACGATTCTATTCTGCTAGTAGTGTGTGTTGGGCCATGGGTTTGACGAAGTTACATTTTTTGGAGCATAGAAAAGGCGACGCGTTGCTAGAATATACACCATCTGATGAAATTACTCACCCATCGTAGGATATGATGGTTCGAATCATTAATTCTTTAGTACTAATCAGTCGACCGTGCACACACGATTTGCTGGTACCATCTTACAACCAAATGACGTCTTTCGTTGTTTTCAAGAAACTTCCAAAAATAATTAAAATTAAAATTCATCGTTTATCACACAGAAAGAAACAAAAACGAACTCGAAAGGTCCCGAAACTTATAAACAAACTGTGCTGCTTTCTCCTTCGTCAGTTTAGTACCTCTTCCAGTTGTCTGATGGAATATTTACTGTAATGGCATTTTAATTAGATAAACACACCCACACACCGATAGAACACGCGGAAAGGGAACGACACAAGTAAAATGATTCATTGGTTTGAATTTCGGATATGATATTTTACCATTTTTTTGCGCTTTTTCGGCTGTTTGTTTTTATATCATTTCCATTTCGTTCTCCTTATTCCCACAACGGTGGGAAATATGGGAATAGCACGCTTCCTGAAATCTGACCCTAACCGGATTAGGTGGGAATTAGGTGAAGCAGAAAACTTGTAAACATTCCAAACAAACCAGAGTTCCCAGAGAGGGAGAGAAACATTTTAAAAAAACCTGCAACGCAGTAGGAATTATGCAAATGTTGACCTGCGCCAGAGGGCGCTAATCGGACATCATTGTTTGAGCTAATGTTTTTGATCAAGAAGATCATTAACCTCGCCGTCGCACAAAAAGACGCACAAAACGTCAAGCGAATGGTTCGTTCTGCCGCGCAGAACTGCGAATTGTTTATCACCTCTTTTCGTGTGCTAAAATGTAATAATGAGCTTTTACCGGGCAGGACACAAAACACTATAAAACAATGACATCATTGCATCAACATTTGATAATAGCAGCATTGGATAGAATATGTTTACGCGCTACCTTACCTATTGCCATTGATCGTTTCGAGACTGTTTTCGAGCATGGCGATTAGTTTAATTGATTTATATGGTTGTGTTTACCGTTGGATAGTCAGGGTTTAAAAAAAACATTTGTGTTATTTATATCTTAACCACCGAGGGTTTCATTATCATTTTTTATCGTTTGAAGCAAAACAACAAGCGAGGAACGGATTTTAATTTTTTGGTTAGTGTTGTGTCCCGATTCTCAACAAACAATCGACGTCTTTGAGTCGAAGACGCAAAACGTGTGCTGCACCCAAGGTTTTCTTCCTCGATCGGCTGACTGTTGCTGTTAAACTTTACCTTAATCATTTCGGGATACACTCTTCCATACGAATGGACTTTTGTTTTCCATCCTTTGCTCCTCGTGTGAAGCTTTTTGTGGGTATTTTTTTTTTTGTTTTTATTTTCAAGCTTTGTGACGAGTCATTGGTGGGAAGCTTTTTGCTTGGATCGGGTCTATTAGTAAGGAGTGGTACTTATTATTTTGCATACCGTTTCGGGGATTTCAGTCTGTGCACGTGGCGCCACTTCTTCGTTCGCGGCCAAGATCCCACCGATTTTTGTATCTTAGCGTAAACAACACTGGGAATCGGTCAGTTCTGAAGGTCATCTGGGTTCGGCGATCTTGGATGATGCACGTTTGCACGAAGGGTTCCGCTACTAAATGGAAGTTAGACACAACCGTTACCGGTAGAAAACATAACAGCCTTTTCCTCCCCCTGCTGTTGGGGGGCTGCGAAGATTTTAACCCGTTCGCTTCCGTCTTGGACGAATAAAATTTATTACGCTTTGTGTGGTTCCGATTAGAATAGAACACGACGCACAGTCAACATCGTTTGCCCGTCGCGTTCTTACCGCTGTACCGCTTTGGTTAGTGTTAGAAAGAGTCTTTCTAGCCGTGATCGAATCGTCGATCGTGACTGAAGATCAGGATCGGGAAGTGTGGAACGACGGTACGGTACGGAGAATTTGCCACGTTTTCTCCCTTCCAGCACAGCACGCCGTACATTGATTTCCCGATCTCTAACGGTACGCGCACATACCATGATCGTTAATCAAAAATGCATCGACGGAAGAAATGCACCGATCAGATCGATGCATCGGTGCTGCATCGAAGTGTCCGTTACGGAAGCGGAATGGGAGATGTAAATTACAGTTAGAGCCGGGCGGCTTGGCAACCTTGACGATATTTTGCAAGATCGCTCGCCTCCAGCCGGGCGGACACATCTATAAAACGCTCGCACACAGTCGACCATTCTTCCGAATTGTGGTCGGTTTTCGAGACACCGGCCAACAGTGGGTTGTTGCATGGGAGGTGGGTGGTGGGGTGGTCATAAAAATAAATTACAACAACTATGCCCATGTGCGCCGCGATCACAGGGCGGTCCTTGAAATGGCTGGATGGGATGCAATCGGCGTAACCGGACCGGGGGCAATTGCTCATGGCGCATTTTCTATGTCGCACCTTGAGATATTTTTAGCCGCTAATTACCATCCCGAAAATATTCGTGCACGCTTAGATTGAAAGTGATCGTAAGAAGGTTAAGTGATCGTAATTTTCTTTTTAATATAGTGGTTCACTCGTTCGGGAAATCATTTATATATATATATGAACTTTGAACAATGTTTTAAGACAATGCATCCATGATTAATTGGACAACGCTTTTGTTTTGTTGGATGTTGAAACATCATGCTTAATGTATTATCGATAACAACCTGTTCATATACTGATAAACCGAAACAGTTAAAATCGACGTGTACGACACAAAAACCGGTTCCTAGCGCGGGGTTGTATGCATCTCGCGGTACGAACGTACTTGTGCTTTCCGTACGAACACATCCGTATGGCGCCCTGGCACGCCATTGCGTTTTGGTGCACCACATTGCATAGCCCACAGCCCACAACAGTTTGACGCACTAAAACCGTTCGTTCGCTCGTTGGTGCGTGATTGCGATCTTCAGGTCGTGACCTAGGTCATAACCCCTACCTTCTAAACAGGTGCCGATCGTGCATCATAGTGAACGAACGCGGGATTATTAGGCAAATACAGCATCGCTCCAGTTTCCGGTCGTTTCGCACATGTTCCAATGTCTGAATCGCGATCAAAAATTGGAAATCCCATTCGGTCGACATTGCGTCATTTAGTACCGGTCTCCAGTGTACGATTGATTACTTTTGGAGCATGCTGTGGTTAGCATGTTGTGTGTATTTCCAATTTCAGCAAACCATTCACTTTCGTGTACCGGGTGATCGTTGATGACCGATGTCATCTGTTTGATGGACAACGCTTCACGCAATCTAATGATCACTCCGAATAAATGTGAAGGTTTAGCGGGCTGTCCGGGCATTGACATGATCTTGTAGCATCGTTTGTGATCGCTACTACCGACCGCAAGCTTTTCCGGAAGCTGCGGAAGTAGGACAAGTGTTTGGAGTACTTCTTTTGTTAACAGAAGAACTTTTTTTCGTTGTGATGTGTGGATATGTGCGTTTGTGTGGGTAATGTTCTAATTACCAAAAAAAACCTGGAATCGAATTTAATTATGGAGTAAAGTTATTATTATTATTTACCATCCAAAACGCTATGAACATGCTTATATTTCTTGTCTAAGCTTTAACCAAATAAAGTGAAAAATAGCTACGACAGATTAAGTAAACAGGTGAATACACCTGAAGATGTATTGCCAATATCCAGAAGAATTATTCTCGTTCACAAAACACGCAACGTAAAACGTGGATCGTAACGTAAATAAATTGTATTGTTTATTTGTCCATGTCTTTTTGTTTTTTTTTCACATTGGTTCAACAAACGTTTTCGTCACTATTGGTTCACATAAATGTTAATTGTTACGTACTTAAAATAACTCCACAAAGTGTGTCCTTACTTTCCTGTATTAACGCTACATTACTTTCCGCCTTGTAAACAGCACGCTTCAAGCAAACGAGAAGAAACTAGAGCAAACAAAGCGAACGTGATTCACACAAAGAATAAACATCGTTCATCTTCCGCCAGAATGGATCTTCTCGTTCGAACGACATGGGTATTCACAACGAAGCGTTTCAAAAATTTGCTCCTCATTCCAAGGTAATTGTTGGGACATGTTAAAGTGATTGTTACAGAAAGTTGTATCTTTTATGTTAGGATTCAAATCCCGAGCGTAAATTTACTATCGTTGAGCGAAAGGAACGGTCCCAATAGATTCGAATCGTACCGGTTGATTGGGGCGAAAGTTTGAAATGTTTCGAACGCTGTGTAACTGTCAAACTTCGGCTTCGTTCGCCCGCCGTCATTCGCGTCACTCAAGTAGATGATGTAAACATGGGCTGTGTCAAATCAGCAATTCGGATTCTTGGTGCGGTGCAGAAACACGGTCGAATCGGTTCGTAGCTCGATGAGAAGGAAGATTGGCCGTGTGTTGACGACTGTCGTGCGTGTGTGTGCGTACTTGTGGAATAGGAAAAGGTGCAATAATAATCACAATCGACGTTTACTTAAAAATCAAAATAAAGTTCATGCTGGTGAAATCGATGTGCTTGTTGCGAACACCGCACGAAATGGAGCCCCAGCTCCGATGTGTGACTTTGGCTTGATTGTGTGGATGGTTGATTTATTTTTTCGTCTCGAAACAGTTCCACTGTTCCACTACGCAGTTGGTGCAATTTCGATGTAATAGCGGACATTGTAAGGACACGCAGGACAACGCCTGCCACCGATTGCGTAGGACTTTGGGAAAGGTTTATTTTTTCTGTGTGCCAAACAAATGCGCATCTTTCATCCGTGTACCGCCCGATGTGTGTTGTAATCATCCGTTGTTTTGTTGCAGATTCGTTTACGGTTGATACAACAGACGATCAATTCACCGTATCATACGATCCCTGTCGAAAGTTAGAAAATAGTTTCATGTTCATCGTAATACTAACCATTTCATCGATCAAACATCATGGAACCATAATTGCACTAGCGCGCAAGTAAATGCTGTTTACAGCTTACCTTTTAAAAAGACACACTCCCACACCACACTATCTGGCCTGGGTCGGTTGTTTTGCCTTGACCTTCGAATTCTGTTGGTCCTGCCAATTTTATTGCCAGTTTATATGTGCTGTACTTTGCGAAGCGTGCTTTTTTCCCACACGAAATCCACTTAAGCTGTGTTTTGAAGTTATATTTATCCGACAGTTATTCCGGTTACTTGAATTTTTATTTTATTTTACCATAAAGGAAACGGGCCGTTCAATTGCCTGAATGTACGTACACATTCGGTATACTTACATGGTCAATTTTGGTTTTCTTATGATCATGATCCAACATGATCCAACACTTTCACTGGGAAGGATTTTTTAAAACACTGCTAACATTTGCGCCTGGTTGTTAATTTGCAAAATTATCACATACTGTGTTCGCCTCCAAAACTGCACGAAAACGTGTAAGCGATCGTGCAGGAATAACTTTGCAAATAAAAATATTCGTTTAGAAGATGAGCCGAAAAAAGTGGGAAACAGTTTGTCTATTTTGAACGGGACGGTGGTTTATCCACCATCCATTAGTTGTTTGCAAAACCGGAATCGCGTGGATCCACACAAACACTAATATCGATTCGTAACCGTCTGCTAGACGTCGTGGCGATTGGCGATAATTATTTACATATTTTAAGCAAAAGATGTTGTTTACCTTTTTCATAGAAAGTTTCTCGAATCGTGATAACCGTAGTATCGTTTCAACTGGGGTCACTGAATTATATTACTAGTGCATCTTGCCGGAGGATCTACATAGATCAACTGCCAACGTTACATCTTCCCATCATCCACTGCGCTGCGCTGTGAGGTAGAATATGCGCGCACGCTATCATAGATCATCCAGAACCGTGTTTGGTACGTGTTCGTCTAGCAGAACGATCGTACGGTTAGTGCCGGTTTGCTTGTCGGAGAATTCGGACGGTCCCATTACTCGCAAACGATGCTAGATCCGGGCAGTGAAATTCAGCTTACCGAAAAGCCATCCTCCGTCCGTGGAGGTGTGCCAATGAATGGGGCACTGAAGAAAAGTCATCTACAGCGGGTGATGCTGCAAAGGTAGTGGGCGCTTACCACGTACTACTGTAGTTATATGTTTGTTGAACACCCATCATTAAGTTAACAGTGAACACAGTCGTATGATCGTTGCAGGATCGTTATAATGTGTATCGTTTCGTTTTCTTTCGTCCTTTCACACAGAATGGGCTCATTCACGTCCGCTCCCCAAATAAAAAATGTGGACTATCAGGATGATAAGCTGGAAATTACCGATGGTATGTCCGTACCGGATCTCGTCGATTACTGCCGGATAGCACGTGGTGACGATCGACCACCGCTGGTAAAGCGTAAATTTCTCAAACCAGTCGATCACATAAACCGGAGCGATCTTACGGACGGGTTCAAAATGCTCCACCTAGATTCTATATCCAAGAGTAAGTGAGAACCATGCATGCGAATGATCATTGTCAAGGAAAAAATATGATAGCAGGTCTAATTGAAGCTTCTTTTTCGTACGTAGCATGCAGTGAACCATCGTCAATCGCTTCGCAGCTACGAATATTCCAATGGAACATGCTCTCACAAAGTAAGCAAGGTGATCCTCCACCTAATAACCGGAGTTTAAAGTGATCTTCTTTATTGTTGGCGGTGTGTTGATTGACGCAATCGGTTGATTTGCTTTATTGTAGCGCTCGGTATGCACAATGACGGATTCGTACGATGCCCGCTGGAAGCACTCACGTGGGATTGTCGGCGATATCAGCTCATCGAGGAGATTGTACAAAACGATCCTGACATCATCTGTCTGCAGGTACGATTTGTGCGATAAATATTACCACACACTAGCCACGGCACGTAGTAACGGTACGTTTGTTTATCTATTGTTCGTTCAGGAAGTGGATCATTTTAAATTTCTGCAAAAGATACTCAGCACACAAAACTACGAAGGCGTGTTCTTCCCCAAACCGGACTCACCCTGCCTGTACATCAACGGAAACAATGGTCCGGACGGATGTGCCGTATTTTACAAAAAGGATCGGCTTGAAATGGTTAACCATTTTACACGCGTGCTGGAGGTGTGGCGTGTGCAAAGTAATCAGGTAGCGATAGCGGCTGTACTGAGAACACGTGATACGCGCCAAGAGATTTGTGTGACCACGACACACCTGAAGGCACGCAAAGGAGCACTGCTGTCGAAGCTGCGCAATGAACAAGGGAAGGATCTGCTGTACTTTATCGATGGTGTTGCGGAAAATCGACCAGTAATCGTGTGCGGTGACTTCAATGCGGAACCGATCGAACCGATCTACAGTACGGTGCTCAACTATAAACCGCTCGGATTAGCGAGTGCGTATTCGGACCTGCTGGCTGAGGAATCGCAGGACGAGAACAATCAGAACGCACTAAATACGAAACCGGATGAACGGTATAGCCGCAGCAGTATTGGATCAGCGCACAGTATCAACGACGAGTGTGGACTCTCCAACGGTGTTCGGACGAAGGCGGAACAGTCGGCCGCCTACGAACCACCGTACACCACGTGGAAAATACGCGAAGAGGGAGAAGTATGCCATACGATCGATTATGTGTTTTATTCGAAGGAAAAGCTTACGGTAAGACAAAATTTAGCTTTAGTTGAGAGTAGTTCAGTGAAAATAATATTCTTTTCTTCTTGGTTTCATATTAATTACAGGTAAAGAATTGTTTAATGTTCCCTTCCGGCGAGGAGATCGGTGTCGATCGCACTCCAAGCTTCCAATATCCTTCGGATCATTTTTCGCTTGTATGTGACATCGAACTAAAGCCTGCAACGGATGATATTCAACCGGGCGATACCAGCTCGATACCGAACCATCAACTGTAGTTTCGACTAGTACTTCCAGGACGAATAAGATGACTTCCAGCGAGTAATGGGATAAGAAAGCAAAGGGCACTTGTGCCGGTGTGGGTAATCGGTTTCAGTTCCGCGTGGAAATTGGTTTATGAATTGATTTCATCCGCTTATCTCCATTTATCTATGGAATTACCTAAAGTGTGTGCGTGTGTGAGTGGTCATTTAGTTAAGGGCTTTTAGTTTTATTTTTGTGATAGCTACTGTGATCGTGTAAACAATGCAGTGCATAAAAGGTGTCAGACACAGGATTAAGCAAACAGGCAGGGTAGGATTTAGGTGCAACCGACATAATGTGTGTTTTTTTTTTGTTTTGTTCCGTGTTATCTGTGCATTGAACTTTTCTTATTATTGTACCATTAACATGTATTTCCTTTGCCATAACAAATGTGTAGCCAGTTAAGAATGGTTTCGTTTCGTTGTGCTGTATGTGTTCTCAGACGCAAACATAACAGAAAAACGTGCAAACGGCAAAGAAAAATCCGTCTCTTGGTCGAGGTTACCGCGTAACCTCACAACGAGAAACATTGGAACACGTAAAACGACGACAGCAAAACAATGAATTAAAAATAACTCCACTTTCGTCGATCTTCGGCATGGCTGGGGATGATGAAATTGGTGTACAAATTATCCGTATATTTATAACACAGATGTAGTAGCATTAGGTGCAGAATACTAATTTCCATACGATGATGTTGAGCGCATATCGAGAAGATTGTAAAAGAGGCGGAAGAAAATTATATTTTCATATCACTTAGCTGAGAGGAGACGGATGTTGACGTAGTAGTGTGTAAACGGTAATAATCTATTTATAATAAAATGTAAAACATAATTACTCCTCGCTGCTTGCATTCTTTCCTGCCACCGTCCATCGCTTGAGTCGTGTTTGGTCGCGTGAATATATCCTTTATTGGATGATGCATCAGCACCGCGTTAAAGCATACACACATGCATAGTAGAGGCTGTTCAACCGAATACTTCCGCCGCTGTAACCTGTAATCGTAGTGGTGCGTTGTGAGTGATTGTACAAAGCTATCTGTATCACCGGTTCTACGGAAAACGCGTGTGCTTAACGCTTGGCGTTGTTTATATGCAAATCTAAAGCTACTTCAAAATAGGCTTCGTCATCTCCTACCCATCGTTTGAGGTTGCTTTGCGGTTTTGTTTTTGGGTAGAAAAACAAACATGAGAAACTAAAACTGAACTTCACCTGCGCCACAACTACACAAAATAACTCGTTTTTTTTTGCACTTATCTGCCGCCTGTCTGGAGCAGATGAAAGACGCTAGTTAATGCTAACAATCAGTAAGTTGAGTATTTGCTTTACAAATCTACAAATGATATGTCATAAATTTTCTGTTTTCTTTACCAGCTTACGAGCGTACAGGCCAGTCAGCGAAAACGAACAACACTGCCGTTGGATCGTACCGCGATAGCGCTGGGAATGCCCTCATCTAAGGAAGCTTAGTGCACAACCGTCTTATCTAGGAAAGATTGCTATAAATAGTTTATAGTTGCTGGTTTCGATAGTTGATCCTGAAAGCATTCGTGGCGACTTTCGGCGGTCTGGTTCCTAACAAGGAACTTCCCCATGTTGTGGCAGCGAATCCCTTTTCTGTGCAGATGTACAGTGGGGACGCGTTACATGAAACTAAGAATAATATCACGCACGCTCGTATACGTGCCAGCAACCAGACCGACGATACCGAAGATGATCAAGATGATGTCCTTCCAGAGTGTAATTTTACCGGGGCCCAGTTTGTCGGGCCACAGCACACAGATCTCCATAATAGCCGGGAAAGCAATGCCCAGCGCGGACAGACAGAATGCGCCGAACAACGAAATGAACAGACCCAAACGAGGAATGGCAACGGCTAGCAGGACTGTAAGAGAAGATAATACACAATTTAAACATTTTTGTATCGAACCATTGAAAGTCGTTTGGTTTTTGTGTACTCACAAGTGGTAATGACGACAACAATGCGAACCAACATTTCGTATACCAGCTTGTTGTTTGAGTCACGGTACTTCTCCACCAGATACACATTCCAAATAATATCGACCGGTACGTAGCATTGCAAACCGTACGAGATGAAGATGGCCACGGCGAATAGAATTCTTATCGATTGTGACATTCTGGGCGAAGAATAGGAAACAGTTTGCAACATATAGCACGCTGGGCAACAGAGGTTTGAAGCCCATACTTACATCTCCTCCTGTGGCAAGTTGAGTGTTATGCTGCCCGCCGATTCTGCACCATACTTCAGATAGCCCAAGAATCCCATACCGGCATAAAGGAAGACAATCACAATCATGCCGACGTTAAGTACTCCGCAAGAACCACCGAACGACTTCGGTGTTGCCATATTGTTTTCCAGTGCTATAATCTATGAGTATTCCGGGAGAGAAAGCTAACCAATGGAAAACTCAAATGTGGTGTAAAAGTTTGACAAGACTTACCACTCCAACTGCCTCCAGTGCAAACAATGTGGTACCGAAGAAGAGTGGAAATTTACCCAGCTCAGCGATTGGCTGACGTTCGGAGATCGGTGGGACGTCGTCCAGAATGTAGGCCAATATCAATCCAATACCTGTGGAAATATTACGATATAGTAACTTGATATCTCTAGCATACAGAGATGAAGCTTAAGTGTACTTACCGACGAAAGTAATCAAGTTGGCCAACGTTGAGAACGGTGCCAGAACCTTCAGGTTGCGTATCATATTGATGCCTATCAGTGGTACGAGCAGTATCAAGCAATGGATTTTCACGTCTAGCTCCAGCCAATAGTAGTCAACCAACTGAAGGGAATGGACAGAATCAAACAAATCAAACGTCTGTCTTCTTACACATATCCTGGCCCTTGAACATACCTGCTTAATGTTGGTCGCTACAAACACTATGTACACGCAGCAAATACCCAGCTGATAGACGATCATGAAGCCATCAACGATAACACTGGAACAACGTAATGAGAAGCGTCAAAATGGGCAAAGCCCTATAACATTGCATACACTTACACGGCATATGGTGCGAACGGTCGTAAACATGCCGGGCCCTCCTCAAGCGCAATCTTCATCGAGATGGGATAGGTAAGGATGGGTACCCGATGACGCTTGCACAGAGCGTACTGTGCCTGGACGAGCACGTGCAGACAGTACGTACAGAGGATGCCGATCAGGATCGTGTTAACGACGCCGGAGATGTAGCCCGCATTGTAGAACGCTTGCGGCATCGCCAGAATGCCCGTACCGAGCGAACCCTTCAGCAGGTGGACCAACGTTTCAAAGTTACTGAAATAAATGGCAAAACATACGTGACATGCTTGACGCACAAACGTCGGAGGCTGAGCCATTCGCTCCATCCCACGTGTACTCACGTCGTCGGGTGGGGCCGGTTTCGGTGCAGATGGGGATCATAACTCTCGTCGACGATCGTATTGCCATTCGAAGCAAATATTTGCATGTCCACGCTTGTGCCCTTCTTCGAGGGACTGCTACCGGTGGGGCTGCTCATCTTGGGTGGGGTATGGGTGGGGTGGCGCTGGGAAGGGTGTTCACTCACTGCACACACGATTCGAAGTACCGTTCACCGCAAGAGTGTTACTGCAATTGAACACAAATCAGTCAGCGTTAAGTGAACTCAATTGCAGCTCGTTTGTTTGGTTTGGTAGGGCGTTGGGGCTTTTTTTTGTTTTTAAATATTTTGCCTGTATCACGCACGATCGTATGAAGAATAACTTGCATGATTTCTTCCACATTCCGATTCCAGCTCGTTGGCATACTACGCGATCGTCACGTGACGAAAAGGTAATTGCTGGATAATAATAAACCATACAGATAGAAAGAGAGAGCACAATGCTTTTTTCCATTGTGACAGTTTCATATTTTGACCCTGTCCGGGGACAATTTGTTAATTTATGGGACACGTGGGTGTAGCGTTCGAAAAGGAATGTGCATGTTAATTATATCATTGGTTCAGAAGAGACATGAAATAGTTTTCCCCATTAATAAGCTAGCTATGCAATGGAAGATTCCTTCCTTGCTCCTTTTCTTTGAGTTTTGCAATCTCTTCTTGCTTATTTCTGTATTTTAATTATCAATAAGTTGATAGCAAATGTTAACGAACAGGAAAACGGAGCAAATGAGATTTAATGCCGGTCCTGCTGTTTAAAGATCATCCGTCACTATCTCTAATACCTTCTGGCCACCACACGAATGTGAACCTATACATCAACCCAACCTAGTAAATATTTATCCCTTTTGACCTCGCAATGATTCCAAACATTCCAAAGTTTAATGTACATCTGATCGTAAATTGTAGTTCGGATCAACACATGCAAAGTAAATCATCCGAACCCAAACGTTGCATTAACCCTGCGCACTCTGCTCGGATGCAACGGGCAAAGGTGCATCGATTAGGTCATCGGTGCAAAGATTCCTCGTTACAGCGGCTAGCAGACACTTCTGCGCTGCTCACACATATGTTACTGTCGTGGTTTTTGGCAACCGTTACTAGCTGACCACCGGCAGGCACTGAAACACTTTCCCGCCTGTGGTCGCACAACTACCGAGCGGCTGTGTAAAGCCGGCTCGAATATTGACGCTAATTGAAATAGATTAACCAACTACCCACGGGGTGTTAAGGTGTACGAGATCGAAAGTACAAAGTGGGAAAGCGCGAATGGCGGGAGATAGTAACAAAGGCAAACGCGCTCCGATGCTCTAATGCCATCAGTGCCAAAATTAGCTCCAATGTCAGCGATGCAATCGGATTTGCTAAAACTACCCCAACTAACTAACCGAGGAGGGAGAGGGTCATCCGAGGGGAGATAGGTTTATCAAACTAGAAACATTGTTAAAAGAAATTGACCCCTCTTGGATACATGCCGGGCAACCGTACAGTGGGGAGCTGGGGGTGACGAATTCTGTAAGTTGATACTTTGTCTAGTTTTACCAGGGCAGAGATGCTCGTTTTGCGTCTACATTGTATCACGTTAGGTAAGAGGGATTTTAATATTTTTCATTACCACAATTATTGTAACAGATTTTTGGTCCTTTAATTTTAAAGAACATCCTACATCCTTTTGCAGTTAGTGTCGAAAGCAATTCAATTTTATCCCTAAAAGCTCATCATAAACTGTATAAGCCACTGTAGAATTTGCGACACGGCCAATATAATGTAAACCTTTCCATCCCAACACGCAGCTGACGTACAACGCACCAATCAAGGAACAGCGCTTAATCCTCGCCGGTTAACCGATAAACACTTGGACACTAAACTTCACACCGTAACGGACGATTCAAATCCAGCACAAAATTGCTTCACTTCCGCTTACGACGACGGTCGTCAGCCATCTGAGCACAAACCGTGGAACGTGTGCCGGACTGTTCGAAGAGCCGGATCCGAAGAGCTGACAAGAAGCTGCAACAGTACCGACGATGGTTGAGCGGACGGATGTGCGGTTGAACGACGTTTTTAAACACGCGATGTGGTCGAAGTGGCAACAAGCGCACGTCTGTTTGTGATCGCGAGCCGTGCCTCCGATAGGTCGATGTGAAGGATGCTATCCGAGACAGNATTGCTTCACTTCCGCTTACGACGACGGTCGTCAGCCATCTGAGCACAAACCGTGGAACGTGTGCCGGACTGTTCGAAGAGCCGGATCCGAAGAGCTGACAAGAAGCTGCAACAGTACCGACGATGGTTGAGCGGACGGATGTGCGGTTGAACGACGTTTTTAAACACGCGATGTGGTCGAAGTGGCAACAAGCGCACGTCTGTTTGTGATCGCGAGCCGTGCCTCCGATAGGTCGATGTGAAGGATGCTATCCGAGACAGCACTCTGGATGCTGGCCGGCTGTACGGGATTGAGTTGGTGACGATAGTGATAGGTGACGGTGGTGAATTGTAAATTGAAAGAAATTATTGTGCCCTCCCTTATTGCAATTGTCTTCTCGATGTACGCCATCTCTCACCGTTTTTTTTTACTACAACACACCAGTTGGTTTCAATTTCTTCCTGCTGCTGCTGTACGTCATTGATTATGCGCGATACGATAGTTGTAGATTGTAACTCAATTGCGGCCCCGAAGACGAATTACGGATTGCAAAAGCGTTGCACCATACAGTTTGGTTTGCACTAGCGACAGCGATTCCCCCTGATGGGTGATTGATGTTTTACATACCGTCAATAATAACTTCAATTGAGCCGAGAAGCGTGAACTATTTTTAGGTGCAGTGGATCGGTTTTCAAAAAGTTTCCGTTAAAATGGTTGTTTTCCGTTTTCGTGTTACGTGTGGAGGTTGTTTTTTTCCCGCCCACTTGGATATTTTACCCGCGAGAGATGGAACGATACAGGCACCACTACTTGTTGATTCTACTGTTGAGCACCACCAATAGCTGGCTGCATTACTTCCCGTCAGTCAATACAACCTTGAAGATGTTTGCCAGGATACATGGCGACCGAATCAAGTGGTGCACTTTTGTTTAAACTTTGTATGGAGCACGACGAAGCGTGTTGGCAAATGGTTTTCCCTTTTTCTATTTCAATGGTGCTTCTAATCATGTCAGCACAAATTTCCCGTTTTACATTGGGGCATAAGCAATATTGTGCTCAGTATCGATTGGTTGGTTGAAGATGCTTTAACCTTTGTGGAATACTTTATTACCTTTGTGTTTTATTGATTTTGTTGAATTGTTGATTTTGTCTTTACCTTGCAAAAGGTGTCATTTGATATTGTTTTGCAAATGTTTTCTTCTAATTGTTGTATATTCGATTGAAAAAAAAAGTAAATCAATCAATATAGGCATTGTAAATAGTTTGACATTGAAATGCACAGCCTATTTGGACTGTACTTTTCAATCAAACTGGCTAACAAACACAAACGCACAAAAGAGTTTTTAATTGTCACCAATACTAAAACATCAGATCAACCGTTTTGCAAACCGCATTCATAAATCTGTGCAAAATTGTGTATGTGTGTGTTTTTTTATTAATTGTAAAATCATTTAATTGTTTCCTGTCCAATTAAAACATTGTTGTCGTGTCGTACCGTACCGAATGTGACTGAAACAATGGATGGCGAAAAATGAAAGACAAATTAAACTACCATCAGAAGAAAGGTTAGACGGCTTGGAAGCAACAAACGAAACGAAACTGGTTCTGGGCCTCGTGATGTTTATTTGATTTCCCGCCCGAGCTCACACAAACAACAACAACAAGAAAAGGCGTCCATAGCTCGTCCTCACATCCCGCCAATGGGGGGGTGTAAAGCATCTCGTACTCATCTGCCGAACGATGGTGTTGGTATTGGTGAGTCTTCCTTGCGCAGACATGCGAAGGTGTACACAATTCACCCTCCCATCGGATTTTCACTTCACGTGCTATCTGTGTTTTTTTATATATACACTGATTTACAAGAATGAAACTCTTCCTCCCTCAACACCCAGTTCCGAACGTATCCCCACAGTGTCCATCCATTGGGATAACTAGATTTTGCAACATAATTGTGGTTCGTTCCGGATTCGTGCCTCTGTTTCTTCATACGGCGACCGAATTTTTCACCACATACCTTACCAATCTGGCGTGGGATTGTCCCGCAGTTCGAGCGCACAACCGTCTCAACAGAGATTAATCTATATATATTTTTCTGCCATCTTTTCATTCACGTGAATTCTGTCGCTTCCCTTCCACCCACCATTAGCGAGGTAAAACATGCTCGCTGTGTGTTCGACTAGACAGCGAAGGAAAAAAAAGTAGTGGGCAAAAAACACCGGAATGCATCGCGAATGCAGTTGGAAATTATGTAACGTGTGTCAAACGTGCCAAAGTCCTTGCCGCTCGGAAGCACCACACAAACTAAACCGTCGTTCCCCATTCACCGTGCACAAAACCGCACTACCGAGCGTTACACCCACGGTGTTGATGAAACTGGCGTGGCGTAGAACTTCCCAGTCAAGCCCTGGCAGCGTGAAAACACCATAAGGTACGCGTGCTTAACGAAGAAAGTAAGGATCGAAACAAATAAACGTAAAATACACACCCCTCGCACGGTCGTTACGAGCCGGAAGGCAGTCGAGTGCAGTCCGTCCCGGTATGGGAATGAGAAAAAAGCACCAAAAAAAAAACTATCCGCGTAAGTATCCTTTCCCGGTCACTAACGTTTCGCTGTGCAGCCGTACGGAAAATGATGGCGTCGTTCCGATGAAGCGGACGCCTGGTCGTTCGTGGACTGACTGACTCTGGTGCGTTCCGCTCATTCATTCGACGTGATTCGGTCGGCTGCAAGAGGCGCTGGCGTTCACGCACACTATTGCACCAGCCATCGCGGTCTACAGTGCTTGCCATAATTATCAAGCAACGCGTAATTTTTAAATCTAATACTTCGTGTGTTTAACACAAATGAGTGATTTTGATGGATGGAGTTCCGTACTACAAAACCAACAAATGATATACAAAAGTATGTGGTGCAATAATATTATCCATTATAGTACTTCTTTGAATCAATACACGTGTTCTCCCGATTGCCTACACACAGGCGTAATCATTATTCTTCTCGTAACGATATTTCCACCATAGCTAGCATACGTTAATACGGCGAGTTCCAGTGCAGCCAAAAAAAGTTCAAAAATTCAGACATATTTATTGTGACACTAAATACTACATATTTATTATTGATTATTTAAACATTTTTATGAAACATTTTTATTATTATGAACCACGTTCCATTTGCTTAATAATTCACTGGTGCTAAAACTTTTGTGTTTTTGGATGTGTTTGTAATTTAATTCATTAACACATGGAATTATATTTCAAATCAATGAATGTAATTTTGAGAAACATTATGAAAACAATAGAATCCGAATCATGCAAAAAAGTTTACATAAGCTTAATTGTAGAAAGTATTTCAAAAAAAAATCTTTATTTGCTTTATGATTTATCATAATTAAGTATTACACTGTTGTGCATTATTGTCGTGTTTTATAATGTTCCTAATGTTGATTATGGTCGTGACGACTGCCATCAATAGGCGTATTGATATTCTAGTTTTGAAATCGAAATTATGATTTGCAATTTTTATGATTATGAAAATTATACTCGATTCAATACTATTGCTGAGTTTGTTATGGCGTAGAGTCTTTATTGTATCTTTTATGTTGATTAAAATGTGTTTTAGACTTCGATGAAGGTATTTACTGTTGAGAAAAAGTTCTAATCTAGCGTTTGATCGGGCCTGTATAGAACATATTAGAACAAGGTTAAAATTTTATCAAATTATTTTAACGAACATCGTAAATTATTTCAGAAAAATAATTTTAACATGTTTGTTAACATTTAAGATGCCAACAAATCTAAACTGTTGTTTTTTATACAGCAGCTCAATAATTTAAGCTAAGACATTAAGACAGTATGCTAAATCCACCAAAAATTGATCTAAATGCTAACACAATTCTTCTAATGATATATAATTTCCTATTCAGAACCTATGTACGATGTTTGTTACGATGTAAAATTTCACCATCTTACATACAATGAGGAGATGAAAAATGAATACTTAAAAAGAGAATACATCACCCGCAAAGAGTAGTTTCCTTCTTTCTTTAAAATACTAGTTTATTGCAGCTTCACTTACGCTATGTACACAACTTTTCAAATTTTCGTTTCATCATTTCGCTTAGCTTAGCTAATCTTACAAGATAGATACGTTCGTCCTGGTGGGCTTCATGTGCTTAAACCACCGCTTCACAGTTGCGATCGTTGCGATCATAGGGAACATCGAATGAATGTGCAAGAACACCTTAAAACAAAAGCACATATGACAGAAATGATCAGAACAGCTGACTACGAATGGACGGGCAGGCCGACAGCCAGTGCCCTTCACATCATGATCAGGAGATCAGCAGGAGCAGCATGGTAGTAGTTCGACAGCTACATCTAACGCATTGACTTCGCAAACGCATTTCGCATAGGAATGGTTATGGCTTTAACACTTATCTTCCTTCCTTTCTATCCAAATGTGTTTAACCCTGTCTCTATCTCTCTCCCACACATTCATCCACACACTCAGACCCCTTACATTACATGCCTCCCTCAAAAGTGCACTTTCTCTCTGTCGCCAGGTGCGCTGTGTACGTGTCGAATAATACTTATTTGTTATGATGGAGTGAAAAGATGGCGAATCAATACTTCATGTTGGTTGCGGATGTTGATTTTCGCTGCTCGTTGATTGCTAGCGCACACAGCCGCACAAGCCTCAATCATCGTGCCCGAAGGTGTGAATGATTTCGATCATGCTGGTCGAGGTACCGATCACTAGCCCCAGTATGGCTACCACACCAATAACGCTGTTCTTCGTGACCATCCACACCTTCGCCATACCCTGCCGATGATGCCAGTAGGTGCAGGTTTGTATCAACGCAGGGAATGCAATGCCCAGGGCCGAAAGACACAGGGCTCCGAACAGCGAAATGAAGAGCTCCAGATTGGGAATGGCCACAGCCAGCAGGACTACAATCAGAAACGAAGTGCATTAGATTAGTATATCCGCTNAGGTACCGATCACTAGCCCCAGTATGGCTACCACACCAATAACGCTGTTCTTCGTGACCATCCACACCTTCGCCATACCCTGCCGATGATGCCAGTAGGTGCAGGTTTGTATCAACGCAGGGAATGCAATGCCCAGGGCCGAAAGACACAGGGCTCCGAACAGCGAAATGAAGAGCTCCAGATTGGGAATGGCCACAGCCAGCAGGACTACAATCAGAAACGAAGTGCATTAGATTAGTATATCCGCTTTGTACATAAAAATTATTTGTGCGTACATGTGATTAACACTAGCACCGTTCGTGCGATATACTCATAAAAGACGCTTCGGGGAGAATCGCCCAAGTTCTTCTTCAAGTAGTCGTTCCAGGTGATATCTATCGCTACGTAACACGCCAGTCCATGGGTGATGTAGATGGCAAACGCTAACATTCCCTTCACGCACTGGGCCAAGCTGTGAGAAGAATGAAAGAAAAACATGAATAATTGAACTGATCGCATATGCAATGATGATTCCGACAACTTACATTTCTTCCTCGGGTAGATTAAGCGTGATCGATCCCTTTATAGCTGAACCGTAGTTCAGATATCCGAAAAAGCCCATACCAACGTACAGGGTGACGATCAGGATCATAGCTTTGTTCAGCACACCGAAGTTACCGCCGAACTTTTTCGGAGTTTTCATCTCATTCTCCAATGGCAGGATCTAGAAGCAATAAATCACGTGTTATTTATATTTCTTCTCCTTCGGTACACACCCTACTGCTTACTTACCACACCGATAGCTTCCAAAGCAAACAGAACCGTGCCGAAGAAGAGCGCGAAACCGCTCATTGTGCCGACTTTGTCGCGATGCTCGAACGAGATGGGCTCGCGGAAGATGTAGTACAGGATGATGCCGAACGAGACGAGCGTGACAAAATTAGCTATCGTCGAGAATGGTGCCAAGAATTTCAGATTCCTAACCTACACAATGGGAGAACCGGTAATAGCCAAACGAAGAGCGAACGAAAGTGCGGTGGAATTAGTACAGCTTTTAGTACAACATAAGATGCAGCTCATCTTTGTCAGTGCTTACATACCCAGTTGATCAGGATGAGTGGAAGGAGAATGATCAGCATGTACAGCCGCACATCGGTATCTGTCTCAGTGTAGTAGTCAGCAATGGCCTTAATGTTAGACGACACAAACACAACGTACACGCAACATGTACCGAGCTGGTAGATGAGCAGAAACACGTTTACCACATGTCTGAAAGGAAGGAAAGAGAGTCATTTGTTAAATTAAGAATCCAACATCAAATGAACTATACTTCGACTTACATTATAACTTTGGATAAAGGTTTAAGCGCATCCGGTCCCTCGAGCAGTGCAGTCTGCGTAACGGCCGGATAGTTCAAACTCGGTACCCGTTTCCGCTTGCACAGCTCGTGCTCCGCTTTAATCAGCAGATGTATGCAGTAGGTACAGAGCAACCCGATCAGAATCGTACCGACCACACCGACTGTCCAGCCGGCATGATGGAAGGCGTTCGGCATGGCCAGGATGCCAGTACCGAGTGAACCCTTCAGCAGATGAATCAGTGTTTCATTGTTTGTCGTCGGATGCTCAACGTGTCGATGCTGGTACGGATCGTACTCCGTCTCTAGTCCGGGTTTCTTCTCCTGGATCTCCAACGTGTACATGTTGGGATCGATAGTCTTCGCTTGGGGTGGTTTTTTGCTGCAAATAAGCCACGAAAAAACAACAACAAAGAAACACGCTGTTCAGTACCGCAAACGGAGACTACCTTTGACCGATTGTGCAACACTTACCCATTAATTGCTTCGTCACCGACGAACGCGGTATTGGTGTGGCCTTTATCAACCGTCATCGTGAAGGGCTGCAAAAATAAATGCAACAAGAGCAGAACCTAATTAGCATCCTTGGTGCAGGCTGATTATCGTTTATTATCGGTCGGTTTTGGGAGCTAATGAAGGAGGAATGCAGCTGAATTGCACTGGCAAAATGACGGGAGTTTTATCTCCATAAATAAGCTCTGTTTTGTACTAATAACAAAAATAAACTCTCGAAATTTGGGTACTGAAGCGTTGTGGTTTTACCACCTTACTAAGTTGCATGGTAAATATGCCTCTGCTGGTGAAGGGTAAATATTTAACAAATCATGGTCAAAGTAGCACAAGATGCATAGCTGACATGAGATTTAAAAAAAAAAAGTAAATAAACTTAACGGCGGGTATCGTTTTGACTACTTTTTAGGCGTTCAACCCAAGAAAATTCTTGGAAAATATTAGGTTGGCGAAAAACATATCTGATACGGTAATTTTTTATAACTTTGACCTTTCTTGAAGAGACACCTCTTTTTAGTCTATTTTTTCCATTGACGAGATATTGATAGCTTTAATTGGTTCACTCGTAATATATTATTTGTTTTCAATTCCACCAAATGAACAATAAAATCTTACTGTTAATGTTGTCGATCTATGTCTCATTCTCGAACACCAATTACTGAAGTTAATGGTCAAAGCTTCACAGAAGGGAATTTAATGTATAATGCCTTTGAGTGTTAATTGGTGTGACACTCAAACATTAAAACTCTTTTGCATTCCTGTTTGTAACACAAATGAAAACTTGTATTTCTTTCATAACTACGGCATTCTTATCACCGGGTTATAAAACTGGTTATAAAAAAAAAACTGAAAAGTCAACTGTAAAATATACTCAACATTTTGTTTCATGTTTCCCAGAAATGAAAAAATCAGTTGAAACATAGTAAAAGGTAGTTTTCAAAGTAAAATATCATAATCACTACCAGCATAAATATGAACATTTTAGCCCTGAAGATTTTTTTACATTCAAAAATGTGTTTAATTATCATAAATCGTATGGTGGATAAAGTTTACTATTTGTTTAATATCAAATTATAATACCAATCTAAGCAAAAAGCACCCTGAGAATGAATATAATGAACGTATTACTTTATTACGCCTGTGTACAAATGGGTAACAATCAAGGTAATCTAAAATTGCTGTCATATTCATACATTGGCCTCTTATACTCATTATACTGTATGTTGTTCTACGGTGGTAGATGTTATCACTAAAAAACAAGAGAAGCAAGAGCAGCTGTCGTGTTTTATCTATTTTACCCTTGTTTTGGTAAGCTTCCATGAATGGCTACAGCTGTCATTTTTGGCTTTGTAACCATCATCATCGTCATCGGTGATGGTGCTGTTTTCGAACGGATGCTGCGTAGGTCAATAGCATTATCAATAGGTAAATAGAGACTCAACAAAATAATAACAATGCACTATCTGGCTGCTGGAGTGTATATTTTCATCGGAGAAAAAACGGCCGTATAATATTGACATGTCGCCCCGACCGAAGGTTAACCAGATTGGGCGGTGGCATAGAAATTGAGAGCACACAATTAATGATTTATAGTCGCACGTCGCTATGCCAATCTGGTTTACTCCGACAGATCCGGATCAGGCCGAGAAGCCGGCAGAGAACCGGTTCGAAAAGATTTCCACGCGATCCAATGTTTTAGAATGGCCATAATACGCCGTCAGAACAAGGATTTCCAACAGCTGTATCAGGTTGGACGGGTTGGAGTATACCGAACAATTTCAATTTGGATCGAAAAAAGGTAGCGTCTAGGAAGCGGTTACTAGCCCAGAACGGGTTCCACTAACCCTTGGCGGAACAATTCATTTGCGATGATAATAAAAGAGATCACCACCCTTATGCGCTGCATGTGATGGAAATACGATCACGATCGAGCGAGCACGTGGCAGTCCGGTACCAGTCAAGCAGGAACTGCTGCTTTATCCGTTTAGCCGACCTTCGACAACCGAACCAGAGCAACGTAACCGTCTAACTCAATTGCGCTGAACGCTCATAATTCTACCGATGCATCCTGTCATTATTCGGTTATCAGGGCCTCTCCAATCAAAGCGCTTGGCAGTGTGTGGTGAACTCCCACCAGCAATTCGCTGCTGTTTCGCTACCGGCCCTAGACAGCAAGACGCTGGACCTGGCACACATCACATCGATGACATCGTGTGTGCCGCCCGGCCGGGTCACGCTTTCGCTGGCTAAACAATTGAATAATCACGCGCAACTGCACTTCTGCGCACTTCATTATGCATTCCGCCATCGAATAGCGCGTAGCACAGGAAGCAGATTTGGCTGCACAGCTGATTCAATGCAGCAGAAGTTTGCACATTCCACAGTACGCAACGGCATGTGCGGCTCTCGACACGCGACGACACCATTTGCCAGCGGTGAAGAGCAGTACGTACGCTTAATTACTGCAATCTAATGCTGCCAGTAATGCAACGATCGCTCCCATTTATTGTACTGCACCGTTGTGACATTGACATTGGGCCATGAAAAATGTCAACCCCCTGTGTGGTATGATTGAGATAGAACATTGCACCGCACGTAAGAGGACAAACTTTTATCATGCAAAAATGGTGCAAAAAAAAGACAAAAGAGGATGCAAATTTCAATTAACTTTGTATATACAGTCTCGTATGGAGTATGTTTCTTTTTTGACAGATATACATCAAAATTGTTAAACAAATAGTACGCATACGAATATGGTGCAATTAACTGTGCGATGAGATTGCTCTTTCCATGAACCTTTTTTTTAGTTATTTACCACAGCAAAACGGTAGCTTGAACCAATTGTTTATCTGGCGCTTATACAGTGAATTGTTCCCGGACGGTAAGCGAGTGAGCGGTTGTTGAACGTGATAAAGGCATACATTGCGCATCATATCATGGCACATCAACACAAACAAAGGTGAACAAATAGACGCCAAGTGTTGAAGCGATATGTGAACTGTTTTGCTACAGTAGATAGGCAGTTAATCCATTTTTTCGCACTTGTTGAGATGTAGCAAGCATGGAAACATAAAAAATTAAGTAATTTTTCAACAAACTCGCGTAAATTAACACACGTTTGTTACAAAGTGTTACGACTAACTGACAAAAATCAAATACTACTTTCACCAGTTGCAAAAACCCCCCGAAGGTCATAACCCAGTTCATTGCAAATTTTGACCGTTACTACAGCGTTACTACAGCAAATAGTGTACCTGCACAGTGCGAAAAGTCATGACCGCAAACGTGCAACAGTGTTGCAACTCCCCGGTTTTGGTCTTTTATTGCACCTACACTGACACCTTCGCCTAGCCGCACCGGCGATCTCCATCCGTCGTTTGCACCACTTTCTTGGTTAGGAGTTGTGTTGCGTTACATACTGTTTCGTTTTGCGCCAAATTTGTGCCACCTTGCCAGTCTTTACGCCGGTCCGGTAAGCTTACAGAGCTCCCTTTCCTCTGGCATCTTTGCTGTCTGCTTGCCGTTCATGACTAATAAGCATTTGCAAGTTTACGCCGATCGGTTTAACCCTCGAGACCGGCCCGACGGTTTTGTGTAGCTCGACGGTAGATGGGCACTAATTAGCATACGCAGATCCGGTAGAGCGAGAGCAAAAGCAAACTAAAAGAGTGTACCAGATTGTGTATTGGGCAGTTGTTTTTCAGATTGCTAAAGTTGTGACGAAAAGGTGTGACTCGAGAATCAGTACAAATTTGCAGTGTTGTTCAACAGCTCCACGAGAATGCAATGATTCAGTAAAATCGTTTGTTTTTTTTTTCAATCAAAGTAAACGAAAACAAAAACAAATCCATTTTTCAAACACAACCAGAACGGCAAAAAATTTCGTTCATAAAAAAGTCTGCTGACGGTCAGGAAATACCTGTGCTGCGCCATTGCTTTCGCCAGCCAAACCACACAAAAAATAATTCCTCCCCACACAAACGTTGGGTGATATGATCAATCGCCTGCCGAAAGTCTTAATGTGCCGCGGCCCGAAGCAGGCAGAGCCCGAACGTGGTTGCGGTGCGTGATGATCATAAATATTCACGAGCGAGCCAACTTTGAGGAGCCAGTTGAAACCGGATTGAAACGATCGCAAAACGAGCAAATTGAAAAGGCACCTGCAGCTGATCATCAGCGCAAAGTGGTGTACGCAACTGGCGTCGCTGTTGTTGTTCGGTAGGCTACTGTAATGGTGTGTATCTGTGTTCGGGATGCGTGTGGTGTTTTAAAAAAATGTATCATAGCTTCAGGATATCCTATTAGCAGNACGCCGATCGGTTTAACCCTCGAGACCGGCCCGACGGTTTTGTGTAGCTCGACGGTAGATGGGCACTAATTAGCATACGCAGATCCGGTAGAGCGAGAGCAAAAGCAAACTAAAAGAGTGTACCAGATTGTGTATTGGGCAGTTGTTTTTCAGATTGCTAAAGTTGTGACGAAAAGGTGTGACTCGAGAATCAGTACAAATTTGCAGTGTTGTTCAACAGCTCCACGAGAATGCAATGATTCAGTAAATTCGTTTGTTTTTTTTTCCAATCAAAATAAACGAAAACAAAATCAAATCAACTCTTCAAACACGACCAGAACGGCTAAAAATTTCGTTCATAAAAAAATCTGCTGACGGTCAGGAAATACCTGTGCTGCGCCATTGCTTTCGCCAGCCAAACCACACAAAAAATAATTCCTCCCCACACAAACGTTGGGTGATATGATCAATCGCCTGCCGAAAGTCTTAATGTGCCGCGGCCCGAAGCAGGCAGAGCCCGAACGTGGTTGCGGTGCGTGATGATCATAAATATTCACGAGCGAGCCAACTTTGAGGAGCCAGTTGAAACCGGATTGAAACGATCGCAAAACGAGCAAATTGAAAAGGCACCTGCAGCTGATCATCAGCGCAAAGTGGTGTACGCAACTGGCGTCGCTGTTGTTGTTCGGTAGGCTACTGTAATGGTGTGTATCTGTGTTCGGGATGCGTGTGGTGTTTTAAAAAAATGTATCATAGCTTCAGGATATCCTATTAGCAGAAGAACATGCCGTGGTGTGCTTAAAACACAAAAACGAATATTAATCACAATTTCCTTAACCAAAGATCAAAGAAATAAACACATTTGATTGTTGGGATAAATTGTAACACACAAAAGGGAAATTAAACAACCGAAAAAGATTTGTTGAATTAAGCTTTAGTTTTGAAATTCAACATCTTATTTCTATCAAACATATGCTGGAAAACGCCGAAAAGTTCATTTATAAACCTATTTCTTAACAGATCTAACGATCATTAACGTACGATCTACGTTGCTTGAGCATCTAACACGCTAACCAATCGGATGAAGCAGTAATAAATTTATCGCTGCCTTCAAACCCATACCTTGCCGAACACGACCATAGATTTACCCCTAAAAACAAAAAAACCCCAATAAAATCCAAGTTGTTTTGGCAAATAATATACAGCACAGCATTCGGCTTTGTGAATGGCACTACACAGTAAGTTTTGGCTCGAAGAAACGTGAAACGTGGGGAAGTTTTTATTGAGATGACGCGCTGTTTTCTTTTCCTTGCTCATTCGTCCTTTTCCATCTCCCCCCCCCCCCTCCTGCAGGACGATGGAAGGTGGAGTACCGAAGGGGAAAATGAGGGAGACAGCGAGAGAAAGAGAGGATACTTTAGTGTTTTGCGTTTTTGCGTCGCAGTTATCGTAGTCCATTTTGATGCCCAGGACGGTGTTCCCCATGGTGTGCCGAACGTGGCACCATGTGTGTGGGAAAATCAACATCAACGATGAGATTTGCGGTTTGAGTGTGTGTGTGTGTGGGGGGGGGGTTCTTCTTCTTATTTTTCCTGCTTAACTTAACTGAAGAAGTGCATCGTACGATCGTACCGCGTCATCAGTGAGTGCAGCAGCCGAAAGCAGTGTGAAAATATGGTAGTCACAGTGGATCAAGATATCAGCCACAAAATTGGCATCATTCACGCGCCACCCGAGGGTGTTGGCGATGAAAAATGAGGGTAAGAAATTATGAACCAATCATGAAGGAAGCTATCAATCTATAGGTAGTCAACGACCGGGACCAATTTTGATGTATGAAATGGGATAAAAGTAAATTTACATAATTTATTCTAAAAAACTTGAATGGTCATATTTTAATCACAAAGTTTGTACGTGAAATGTCAAATAATTAAATTAAAATCAAATATCAGGAAACAGATGTGTACTTTGATATTGTAATAACAGGATCACCGGTTTATCACACATCACGAACGTTATCAAATCCCATCTGGAACTTTTTCTACAATCAAAAAAAGTAAATATACTTGTAAAAAGTCAATGTTTTCAGAAATAGTCAAAAGGTTGTTAAGTTAAAATTTAGAAAAAATCTTAAAAATTAACAAATGTGAACAAACGTTGCCATAAAAAGGCTCATTTCAACTGTTTACTACTTTTTTTGTGTTTTGTGAACGCGAACCACACCTCCTTATTCGGTTGATATATAAAGCTGTCTTCACGTGCATTTAATGTGTGTATCAACTCCGCGTCGCCTCTGGCACTGTAGGCACTTCCATAAGTCTGGTCGAGCTGATTGATGAGCTTGTGCTGTGTGAAGGCATCGCATGCCAGAACGGCGTACGGCATGTCTGTCTTCAGCATCATGTCTTACTGTGTGTGCTTTATCTCCGAATGGCGCAGATTCGACATTCGGACATGACAATCGACGCCGTTCCGTTTTTTGGACCTGGTGTCTGATGAAGGCTATCCCAAGTGCCCAAGATATTAGCATCACGTTCACGGGTTCGCATGCATGCAATCTGAAGAACCACTGGGTGGGGAATGTTTTCTAAAAGCCCAAGGTTAACCGGCCAACCAGTTTGGTCAGACGTCTGCAACACCCTACGGTACCGGTTGGATGCTTTTCCACTTCCTGGATGAAGAGATCCACTCGAACTGATCTTCAAACCACAACAAAACAATCCTCACCTGCAAGGTCGGTAAAAATTGACCTTTTGTGTTTTATTGTTGACTACCAGGTTGTTATCTCGAAACAATGGAGAAAAAAATACGTTTGTTGTCCCTGCATTTTGCTGCGGCAAGAGAGCAGTAAACAACGATTGTTATTGACAACAAGGTACATTCGGTGTACAATTTTATTAAAATAATAAAAATTAAAAATAATAAAACGACGACTACTCGCGGGAAAATCCCTATAAAGAATGGATGTGTGGAAATCCCTCGAAACTGGTTACCTCTTAGCAGCGTTTAATGCGAATACCAGCATATGATGACGGGCACCCACAGTTGTAGCAGCCCATCTACGCTCAAATTTGTTCAGTGTTCATCGATCGCAGCGACCGCCGAGCAAGCCGATCTAAATGGACGAATCTCGTTTATTGACAAACGAAGGAAACGATCCAGGTGTGTAGAGGCGGGACGAAATTAACGCTAATAAGCTGTTTTGCAGCATGATCAACCACACGGACGATCGAACCGGGTTTAGTGGTTAAAAAAACATACACACACCTACCTTCTGGCAATTATTGTGGCGCTCACGGTTTTAAGCCATCCAAGACAGTCGAAAGGAGCGGCGGACGTGTATGCAGGTAAGGCAAGTTTTTGGGGACTTTCATTTCATAGCGATAAGCCGCAGCAGCAGTAGGTAAAAGATCAATGCGAAAAGGATCGCATAAAGGATTCGAAGTTTTTTCCGCAGTTTCAGCAAGTGTTGAACTTTAATGGAAGCGGATAATATTCCTCCGTTGCTTGTACACAAAACTTGCTGCTACTCGAGCATGACATTGCAAGTACTATTTTCTGGCTAATTTTTATTGCTTTAGGTAGGTTTCTTTAGCACTACAACAAGAATATCAAAAGTGAAAAGGACAATAAATTACGCTTGTTGTCCATTAAACCATATTACCGGTTGGCCTTACGATGAAAGCAAACCATCAGTTTGAATATTTTACGGTGTCTGACACAATTTTATGGCTTGGTAAATGGTTTTTATTGTCTTCCAAATACGTCATCCTTGGTGCGCGAATTTTCATTACAGCTTGAAGACCCCGTCTTTCCCCAAATCCCAAATATTTGACGCAATTGGATGCCATTGTACAACTTGCGCCGAAAACAAACCGAAACAGATGAAATGTATGTACAGTACGCGAATGAGCCGCACACTTTCTTTGCCCAAAAAAAAACGAGCTATAATCTACCACACACTAGCTGGCACACTATCTTTAGGATTGTCTCAACCCAGCGGCGTTAGTCGCGTGGTCGGCTTTGTTAGCTTTGGTTCGTTGCGTTGCTGTAAAAGGTGTACTGGCTGCGATGGGAAGCTTGCCAAAGCCGGTCACCCGCCAAAGCCTGTGGATAGCTGTTTTGACCTTGCCTCGGTAATTCCCAGACCATAGGCGTATATCCGAGGCGGGTTTTGCTCTAGATACTAGTGAAAACGGGTTTGCTACGGGGTATTTCCGCCTGGTTGCGAACGAGGTTGGTACTGCAAGGAAGGTGCGTATGGTAGGTGGATATTAGATTACTTTGACTGACACTTCTGGGCTTTTGGTTGGGTTAGAACCGGAGGCATGGAGGTTTAAGGCCCTGGCCTGGACACCCATTCAGTTTGGCCAAAAGCGATCATTCAATGCATAGCAGAGTAAAGAACAACATTCGTTTACCAGTAAGAGGTTACCTTGACCATTCTTAACACCAGACAAAAGCCCGATCGTACGAGGTTGCTTGCATCATCTCTGGAGGCACAGAGTTCCACCGCGAAGTATCTCCAAACTTTTTTGTGAGGCTATATCACAAGGAAGAAGTTTGCGATCACCATATGACAAAAACACAATCCAAAAGTGTTGGTAAAAATCATCAATCATACGCCCAAACACATGGGTCTTTCTCTTCGCCGTAAAGCACTCATAAAGAATTCTTACCGGTTGTTTGTTTGATGGTAAGATGCGATCATGCATGCGGTGGAACGTTGCCCAATAATGGTTTAGCTGTTTGTTTTCTTTTTACCGAAAGGAGTCTCTTATATCCGTTGGCACGCGCTTCTTTTATTCTGAGATCTACTGGCACGGTATGTGTGTGTTTGTGGATGAAAAGATTTAATTATAATCACAATTGCCAAAATGTGCACACTGTTTTCGTGCTCAAGCTTCACGTGATCTTGGTCACTTTTTAAACAGTACGCCAATGTTGGTATTATCGATCGCGAGTGCCAGTGAGTTGAGTTGTTAGCGATCCAAATCACGCGTATCTCTCTCTCTCTCTCTCTCTCTCTCTCTCTCTCTCTCACTCTCCCTCTCTCTCTCTATCTCTCTCTCTCTCTCTCTTTTTCTCTCTCTTTCTCTCCCTGTGTTGTGTCGGGACATTCGCTACAGGGGGAATTCCCATCCGTTGACCGGGTCGTGCGCGTCCAGCCGTGATCTTGATGCGAAAGCTTTCGGCGGTCGCAGCAGATCAAGCTGTCGTTTGCATTGCGATCACGATCGGCAAGGTCTCTCCTCCTAACTGTCAACGCAAACACGACACCTCTTCAGTGCTGAGCCGCTTTAGGGAATGGGGATGAATGGGATGAAAGTGGGGTGTGACGGATACAGGGTTGGGAAACATTCCATCGTCCATCGTGTGGAGCGTCAAGGAAGCATGAGCGGGGGATTGTTTTTACTTGTTTTTTGGGGTTGTTTTGGTCCGAAATCGCAAACTGATCTTTCAGCAATCTTCCTGTCCCGTAATCCTTCCTCTTCCCGTAATCTGTACCGGTGTTAAAGCATTTGCCAAATTTGCTGTTGGTTTACCGGATTCATGCGGGCTCGGGCTTCTCTTTCGGGCGAGAGAAGCGATTTGTTATTCTTGCACACTCATTTGCGTCATACGTTGGGCGTGAAGTAGTGATCGACGCGTTTATCACATTCAGCCGCAGTACGAACGGCCAGCAGTACGATGGTGGAAAGATTTCGCGCTTAATGGTCTATAAATAACATTACTTCCCAAAATGGTACCGGCAGCGTGAAGGAAAACATTTGCTGTTAGAATATTTTTGGAACATCTTTTTTCGATCGACACAGCATAATAAACCCTGTTTGTTTACGAAGAAGGCATGAATGATTTATCACGCGTACCGGCCACATTGAAATTGATTTGCCAAACATTTGTTCTATCTTTTAAGACATTTCTCATGATGTGTGCATTGAAAGCTTGTTACTGAATAACCATGCAACAAAACCAGACAGAGATCTAGACAGACAAAACGTGTGTATAAAATATGTCAACTTTACACATCTTGCTAGCTGCACAATAATGATTGTGCTATTTTCGCCACAAAACCCCTTCAAATCCGTCTGATAAAAAAAATCTTTTCATAGTTTACAAGCCATAAATCACTTTCAACATGCACGAGGAAAAGATCAACTTTGGATCGATGATCGATCGATCATTACCATTACCGATCATTGTGGCTGTTTTTAACAACAATGTTTGACACTTTACCGTCGCCGTCAACAGACAGTCGGATGCGGTTTTGCTGAGCTAACCCGTATCAAATACGTATCAAATCACCGAAAGCCTTCTGTACTAGAGCGATAGAACAACCGTCGCTGGCAACCGGTGTTTATACAGCTGATGTAATAGCTTTCTGCGGCTCGATCGTTGCCGTACAAACGAAACGATACGGTCTTTAGTATCGGAAGTTGCATTGCATTCACATAAAATGACACGCATTCAGCCACCATCCCACACGCAACAACAGCTCGTGCCAGCTGGTACTATTTTATCGCTGGACGGAAATTCACCAACACCACACCATCATGATGATTGTCATCATCAACACCTACGGGCACGGATTTCGATCAACAATGTCGCGTTGGAGAGAAGCTCCATCGTGTGTTCTGTTGCTGCTGCTGCTGCTGCTGCTACGGTGCACTGTCGTCACCGGTGCCGACTTACCTGATGGTCTTCTTGGTTGTGCTTCAGTTACTGCGATGTTACTGCGAGAGTGTGCACTATCACGCTTGGAGGCTCCGGAACTATTTTGGTGGTCGTCGAGTGTCAAAGCCAAAGTTGAACTACTAATTTATACTAAAAAAAACAGCTACTGCTCTCGCTACTGCTTGCTACTGCCTTGTAGTAAAATTGCTATCACCACCACTCGCACATACGGTAAAATATTCGATACACTTCACTGCACGACTTTACACTTCCGTTGCGGATGTTTTAAATTACTTTTTTGCTTGTATTTTTTCCCCATAAAAATATTAGACGCCTGTTAGATGGATTCGGCTGCGTGGCTTGGTTGATCTTGTGCGTTTTTGTTGTTGTTGCTGTTGTTTTTGCTTCTTTGCTCTTTCGCCGTCGGCGCGAGGGAATAAATATTTGATTTAAACAATCGTTGCTAGAAATGCGCTCACGAGCTGTGTCACGTTCGAAGCGTGACTGGGACCGTCGAAAACGAGGCTGCTGGTGGTAGTTTCGGTGGCGTTGGTCAACCGACAAGTAATAGTCCGCGTACGAATCGTTACCGACATTGACACTGACGCACTGCGATGCCGAGTGTGACACAAACGCCGTATGCCAAAAGCCAGTCTAATAACACAACGGAAAGCAAATACGATCACGGTAAAATTGTCCCGAGCTAGCCGAAAATAGATCCCCGTTCAGGATACACTGTGCGGTTTGATCCGTATACGAAGCGCCAAACCGTTTACACTTTCGAGTTGATCGTTTGTTCGCTCGCGTAAGCGTCAGTTTTTATTATTGCAAAGCGCTAATTCACTCGCAAGCTGTGGCTGATCCGAAAAAGGCTAAAATCGTGCTGCTCTGTCACAAATGCCATCTAATTTGATCGTTCCGTCAGACTAATTGGGCAAGGCAAACAGGAGCCACTCTGTATCCTGTTTAGCGCTTCTCTTCTCACTCGGTTGGAAGATGTAGAACGCTTTGTTTAAGATTGCTTGTCACCTGCACACCAAAAGGGACGGTTCAGATAAAATGCTCAAAGCACACGCACCGGTCTGGTCGCGGTCTGTGAACGAATTGTGAACGCAAGCACGAACCAACTAACACGGCGCTGACGACGACTGATCGGAGCGATGGAAGACGATCAACTAAAAGCCGCAAAGTCCGAAAAGCGAATGCTAGTAAACCGCTCGATTGATGCTGATGCTGCTGCTGTGCGGTACCTCGTACGACCTGTACCAATACTACTAATGTTGTTCTTGGTCCAACCGGTCGAGCGTAAAAGAGACGGTGAGCAAGCTTGGTATGAAGAGAGCAAACTTATGAGCGAATAAGAGAGATCACTTCCACTTGAAGGCTCTAACGTGGATGGACGAGATAAAGAGTAAGCAAAAGAAAAAACAACTGCACGTGGTAAATTGGAGAAAAAGATGCAAATTTGGTGTATGGGTCGAAAATTGCATTCCATGTTGGTGAGAGCGTCATGCCGGTTGAAATCTCCATAAATTGGCAGAAGGTGTAGAGGATAATTTGGCCCGACAATGTTCTTGTTTTCTTGCTTTGTTTTTCTTTTCTTTTCTTTTATTCGACTCCATTTCTCAACGCCACGCATCGCGATAAGATAGGGACCCTTNCTTCCGTTGCGGATGTTTTAAATTACTTTTTTGCTTGTATTTTTTCCCCATAAAAATATTAGACGCCTGTTAGATGGATTCGGCTGCGTGGCTTGGTTGATCTTGTGCGTTTTTGTTGTTGTTGCTGTTGTTTTTGCTTCTTTGCTCTTTCGCCGTCGGCGCGAGGGAATAAATATTTGATTTAAACAATCGTTGCTAGAAATGCGCTCACGAGCTGTGTCACGTTCGAAGCGTGACTGGGACCGTCGAAAACGAGGCTGCTGGTGGTAGTTTCGGTGGCGTTGGTCAACCGACAAGTAATAGTCCGCGTACGAATCGTTACCGACATTGACACTGACGCACTGCGATGCCGAGTGTGACACAAACGCCGTATGCCAAAAGCCAGTCTAATAACACAACGGAAAGCAAATACGATCACGGTAAAATTGTCCCGAGCTAGCCGAAAATAGATCCCCGTTCAGGATACACTGTGCGGTTTGATCCGTATACGAAGCGCCAAACCGTTTACACTTTCGAGTTGATCGTTTGTTCGCTCGCGTAAGCGTCAGTTTTTATTATTGCAAAGCGCTAATTCACTCGCAAGCTGTGGCAGATCCGAAAAAGGCTAAAATCGTGCTGCTCTGTCAAAAATGCCATCTAATTTGATCGTTCCGTCAGACTAATTGGGCAAGGCAAACAGGAGCCACTCTGTATCCTGTTTAGCGCTTCTCTTTTCACTCAGTTGGAAGATGTAGAACGCTTTGTTTAAGATTGCTTGTCACCTGCACGCCAAAAGGGACGGTTCAGATAAAATGCTCAAAGCACACCCACCGGTCTGGTCGCGGTCTGTGAACGAATTGTGAACGCAAGCACGAACAAACTAACACGGCGCTGACGACGACTGATCGGAGCGATGGAAGACGATCAACTAAAAGCCGCAAAGTCCGAAAAGCGAATGCTAGTAAACCGCTCGGTTGATGCTGCTGCTGTGCGGTACCTCGTACGACCTGTACCAATACTACTAATGTTGTTCTTGGTCCAACCAGTCGAGCGTAAAAGAGACGGTGAGCAAGCTCGGTATGAAGAGAGCAAACTTATGAGCGAATAAGAGAGATCACTTCCACTCGAAGGCTCTAACGTGGATGGACGAGATAAAGAGTAAGCAAAAGAAAAAACAACTGCACGTGGTAAATTGGAGAAAAAGATGCAAATTTGGTGTATGGGTCGAAAATTGCATTCCATGTTGGTGAGAGCGTCATGCCGGTTGAAATCTCCATAAATTGGCAGAAGGTGTAGAGGATAATTTGGCCCGACAATGTTCTTGTTTTCTTGCTTTGTTTTTCTTTTCTTTTCTTTTATTCGACTCCATTTCTCAACGCCACGCATCGCGATAAGATAGGGACCCTTCTGCTGACGATCAATCCGCACGGTCATCAAGTAGCTGTTGTAAGCAATCGTAGGTAACGTGTACTTGACATGTGTATGAGGCGCGTTGTTTTGCAGGAGATCTCATGCAGGTTAGTGACGCTGAATGTCAAGCGGGTTTTGTTTTTCACCTTAGATAAAATAAAACACTTCACAGTTCAGATCAATCAGATCAATAATCACTCGAGTAGCTCATTGGATGGAAAATTTGCAGTGAAGTCTTCAAGATCCATCTTTACAGTTTTAATCAGAAGTGTAAGTATACGGTTATCAAAGTTGTGTTGCCGGTGCGTACATTCCCTGTTTACTTCATCAATTTCAATAGGAAGGAAAATATATTATTTATTTATTTAATTTACGGACGGCAAATATTTCACTCACAAAAGGGTGACGTTGCAAACTATGTGTGGTGTTATTGTGCTCTTGTACAAATAAAAAGTTAATAAAATCATCAGATATTTTGTTGTTTTGTGCAACAAAAACAGGCCAATTCACTCGATTGTTGTAACCTTAAGCTATTCATTTTGTACACCCTTCTCACAAAGCCCTTGTTATGTCTGCTGGATTAACAGACTGGTGTCCATCTAGCTTAAACAAATTATCTGAAGAAGATTGAAAGTCCGATATTAAGTTCAAGGAATTGATACTAGGAACCGGTATTTTCGGAGAACAACGGCATAACTCCATTAAATCATTCAATTTACCATCCTTCAACGTCAAGGATTTCTGCTGATGATCTCCGCCGGCCTTGAGTAGTTCTGACGGTGGGAGTAGGAATGGGATACCTGAGGTACTGGTGATGAAGGGAAATACGTATCACGTCCATGTTGGTGAGGACATCCGAATATCAAAGACTTAGTATACCGACTGGAACAGCGTGGTGATCCATGTACGCAGGCCAAGGGTAACGACAAAGTGAATAAAATTCCCGCTTTGACGAATCCATGCCATGTGATTGGAATTTGCATTTTACATGCGGGATCCTCTCGTCTTTCCCCTTTCTCTAGCGGTAGCATGCAACACACATTACGTTGCGTACTTACGGACATTGGCGTTGGCAATGGAGGCAATTGCGTTTGTCGATCATGACATCATGGAGTTGGTGGAGGATAATTAATATCCGCTCCGCGTGGACAGCAGGTGACATTTTCGTTTTACGACTAAGGTCGTGCAAGGAAGTTATTGCACCGGTTCCGAATCACGTGCACTAAATGGATGTTAGGAAAGGAAGCAAAAAGCTACCGTAAAGCATCTACGCTTCTTTACATTTTGACCAATGCACCATTTGTAAGCTCAAGAACCATGACTAAACATACTTTAAATTAATATTACGAACACATCGGCTGATAGGGAACGTTGTTAGTCAATTGCCGAAAACAAGATCGTCGTAATAAAATTGTCAACTGTGTTCCAAAAATATCCTCCACAATGTCACGAACTCAGCTAGAGTGCGTAGCTCGAAAGGCGAAAATATTTCACTCAATTGAGGATAAGTGCGCTAATCTTGAGGCCATATCAATCCCATCGCAGCAGTTGGTGGGATTTTGATTAAATGTACATTTGGTGTGAACATAGCAGCATGCGTATGTTTTTTTCAGGATCACCTTCCTTCCACCGCTTGATCGTTGTTTCGGTCGTCTTACTTTAAGCCACCTCAGCAAAGTCCTTGAAGGCGAGCCAGTACAAATGGATTTGACTTCCAGCTTTGTCCTTTGCGATTACCACATTTGCCAGCTTCCCGTAATAGCATCGATCTTCATAGTCGCAGTCGTACAGCTCCAGCGTCAGATTTGAATACCTTTATCTCGTTAGCGTAATGTACGCAAGGGGCAATTTCGCATTTTACCGGAATCAGGTTCAATTCAGTCAGCAGTACCGTTGTGCGGCGTGGCACTTCGCCAACCGGATGTTGTTGAATGGTCTTAGCGCTTGTTGTAGTCGTCGGTCTGTCCCGGAATGCCGAATGCACGTGTATGCATTTGTATTCCGAGAAACAATAGAGAACCATTCGCTTTGCATGCTGTGGACCACCTGCTGCCTAGACAAGCTATAAGCAAATGGATCTAGCACCATTGCTGAAGCTGGTGATGCTAGCAACTAACTTTAATTGGCTGTTTCTAGGAAGATCACTCCCTGCTGGAAGCCGTCTAACGTAGTTCTTATACATTTTAGCATGAAAAATAGAGCTAGGCGATCGGAGTAACCAAAACCAAAGCTGTGAATCTTATCTAGTCTAGCTGTCAAAAAAAACTGGACCTCACCCATTTTGCTGACAACATTTACGAGCTAATTCAATCTCACTCCGGCACCGGCATATTGCTCGATCGACGGACATAACAACCCGTAGACGTGTGCAAGTGCCTCGTGGCTTTTAGTGGCAATTTAAAATTTAAATTTCAAATCACCAAATCGCAACCGTTTGACTGTGGCGGGGGCGACGGTTCACGATCGACGGCTAGATCTGGCGATTTACGAGATTCTCAACAAAACGCACCCCGCCCTGTATATGTATGTATACGGTGCTCTGGGTGTTCTATGGTCGGGTTAAATCTCGACACACACTTGGCAAACAGCATTTGCATACGCGCACGCTGATAATTTATCTGTAGAACGGTTGCTAGGTGCTTGGAGCAGCTGTACCTTCAGTGTTACAGGTACAGATCAGCTGATTCGGTGCTTGCGGTTTGAATAAATTTTATTTCCATTATTGCTGTGGTAATGCAAGCTCTAGTGTACAGTATGTAGATTGTTTCCCACTGTTGTCCAGCAACACGACATGGGGGCGGTCTCATTGTTGAAGTTTTCCGATTGAATTGATAATCAAAGGCCATTCGGTGACATTACTTCCGTCATTGGAATGTTGGAAAATATCCAATCTGCCCCAAAATGCTTCATCATGAGTGATTAATTTGAAATCAATGAATAATGCTTGCAGTTGGTAGTGTAATTTATCTCCATCAAGCTCGAACGGATACAATATGCTGTATTTATTTTTTGTTACATAGCTTAAAAGATAGATTAAATAAGAGTCTTTGATTTGCTTAAATTTAATGACATAGAACAAGCCGATTAGCTAAATCGGCGATTTAATGACACACTTTGCTGTGACACATTCCATTGTACAGACACATTTAAATTATTCACTTAAAATGGACTTTCTTGACATGATGCTTCGGGTATGATGCTCAAATTGTTATTAATGCTATTCCATTCGAAAGCAATTTCTGTGCCAAGTAATTGAATTAAAACGAGGTTAAAGGAAACAACATCATTCTATTTTCTAATGAATACTTTGCGGCACGGCATAGTGCCGCACGGTTCGGGCTACGAGTTTCACCTAATTCAATAGACAAAAAAATCGTTCTGCCAAAATTTGCCAGATCCGCGCACAAAACGACGCAATAAATGTCAACTAGCACAGATTGAAATTGATTGTGCAGGGTGAAAGTACACGGCGCGATGCTGGATACGATCCGTCGTACCCTAGGCAGCATGCGATTTCATTCATAAAACACAACGAATGTGATCGTGCCGCTTTCCATTCTGCCGGCTGTTCCATTCTACCATCGCGCATCGTTCACGCTGAATGTAGTGTGTGATCAAACCAACACGCACACCCTTGTTCGAATGGGTGCGATCCCACGTCAATAGGTCGTTTGCACTTGAAGGTAAACAATAACCGTCCAAAATTATTCACTCCATGCTTTGTTGCAAGGGTTTATGACGCTGGTGTGGGTCATCGCCATTCGGAATCGTTCAGCAATCATCGAAATGATGTTCCACCAATACCAAACAGCACCAGATCAGTTGACGGGCGGATCACGATCGCGATGGTTGGAGCTCAGAAATCATTTGCTCTAGTACCCAGCAGCACTATGAGATCAAATTTCACGCTATACGGTGCGTTGCAAACATTCCCAACACACACCAAAATATAATGATAAAAAAATGAACTCACCCGACAATCTCACAATCGGATCTCATGTTGTCGCTTTTTTTGCACCACACGCCCAAAGGTGGTGCTGATGTTAAGGTTCTGGGCGCAGAGTGGTATTGGCGGTATGTTGTGCATAAATTTTCAACTACCCCTACCGCTGGCCAGCACACAGGACAAGCGGTTGCCGAACATAGGACGGACCTCTAAAGTGGTCGTTTCAGTCGAGCCTCGACAGCGTACCGTTTCAGACATTTCTCCTTCACGGGACATTCGTGATACGGCGTCAGGCATTTCGCCGAACGGAAAGGTTGTTTTGCTGGATAGTACTCGTCCTTTCAGCGTAAGGATTAGTGGTGTGGTTAACGTGAGAAATAGCTGACAAATTACGCATTTTGTGGAAATTTAAGATTGTATCGTGCCAAAAAAGTTCGTTTTCGATCCGTTTCAGTGAAAGGTTTCCTGAGATTAAGCCGTTTGTCGCAGCTTCCATCACCGGATCGTCCCAAGGTGAGTATCGTGAACACGGTGTCGATGGATAATATGCAAATTAAAGTGGTTTTCAGCCAAATTTAGCGAAACGTCAGCCACTTTATTACCACATCGCGCAAAGGCATTACCGAAGGTTACACAATGAGAATGTTGATTCTATGCGAAAAGGAATGAAACACTAGTTTTGAAGATCGGTTTTATAGTTGTTGTTTTTTAATGATTTCTTTTCGCTCGAGCATCTCCATCTGCTGGATGGCATTTTTACACCGTGCTTGAGTATTACAACCTCCATCAATCTGGGTGATCATGAACTAGTCCTTGGGTCACTGCGGGTTGCCTTTCCGAGCTTTGTCGATGTCGTGCCAGCAGACTGTATGGCGTGCGCGCTACATAGTTACGGCAGGCAGAAGCGTAAGCGCCCTGAGTGAACAGTGTTGGATCTTCAGAGGTTGCTATCGGTTAGATACAAGGTTAGTGGGCCATTGCCGACTTAAGTGGAAAAGTACTGAACAAAATTTGGGCTTTTGTTCGAAACCGTAAATAATATGGGCATTCTTGTTACTGGCGTTGAGGTGTTGCGTGAAGTAAACGAGCTTATTTGCTCAGTGACACCCTGCGAGAAGATAAATACGTTACCTAAGCGTTGCGCCTATTAAGCAATTCGATAATGAGAGTTTGTCTACTTGCGTGTTTAAATGTACAGAATTATTCTGTTTTGGTGTTCGCCAAAGTTTGTATGGATATATTATTGAAGGAATGCGGAATATTTTATCTTTGCAGACGACAAAAAAGCCCTAAGATGTTACATTACTTATGTTCGAAAGATGGTTATTTAATGTTTTCTTTTTTATTAACTCACTTTGTGATCTACTAGGACATTTCCTACCAAATGTTTACATTTATGACAAATTTTTACTATGTAATTCAATAAATCTACCCTTGATATGACAGAACAGTCAACATTGTATTGTATATTAAACTGTATGAATATTACAATCGATATTATTAGAATAACGAGCCTTTCCTTAAACTCACGTTAGGCATTGCTAGTAAAAGTCTCCTTCATTATTGAAGGTGATTTAAGATCAAATTGTAAATATGGTAATTTCTTTACAATGAATTTGTCACTTCTCATTATGATTTTTTTTGAACGTTTGTTTAATGGTGTATTGAACCATAACAGATTTAATTCCGGGTGATAAAATATTCAAAATCCATCCTAGGGCAAGAACTTTTTTGGGAAAAGGACGACAGCATGCGAAAGAAGACAAACCTAAGCCCAATCGCAATTATCTAAACACTATTCAAGGGTGGGGTAAGGCAGAGGAAATGGGAGCTAAAGGAATGTAGGATCGAGTAATTAGTCAAGATTAAGTGAAGTTTAAAATATATAGCCACAAGTTATTCCTTATGAAACTAAATCAATTTCTCAATTAATAAACTAAAACCCTGTTCAAATTAACTTACTTATGCCACTTACCTTTACCAAGCAAACATTAAATACCCTGATTATATTTTCGAGGTTGAAACCGCTTCGTGATTTCGCAACAATAATCCAATCCAAATTAACTAATAATTTAAATTTCAAATTCTAAAAATCACTATGTAATAGAACGAAAGGCTTCATTAATTGTTATTAGTTTTTTATTAGGTAATTTTCAAATTTTGTTATTATCGGTTAAAATTAATATTACAAACAAAATATGTCCACCAAACTATACTAAGATACCCATAGTACAACGTCAGTGTTTCTCAATTTAATAATGAACCTACCTGGGATGAACTAATTCATGAATTAGTATTGGACCGAAATGAATGCTGAATGGTGAAACCATGTCGGCACTGAATTAGTAATTCGAATAACTCTTCCGTTTATTCAATTGATATTTTATATCTTGTTTTACTTATTTAAAAAGTAAGTCATAGATGAGATTTTAATGGAAAAATATACATTTTCTAATCACCCTTAACCACCTCAAAGAGACTTTACAACAAACCCTCTAGTGTACGGTGTCTGTTACAACAATTCTCTCTCGCTCTCAGTGTAACGCTCTGTGACGTTTCGTGCGAATAGCAATATTGTCGCGACACATTACACGACACATTGTACGATGATGTCGGTTCCACAAGTTGGCATAGATTATTACAAACCGAACGTGGAAGTGGCAGTAGTAGGGATGGTGCCGAGTCTACCGAAACTAGCCGGTGCAGTATGAAGCGTCCGCTCAACTTCTGCGCTCAAACTTCGTTGGAGCATTTTGAAATCGATCAATGACGTCAAGGAAAGTTACAGCCCAACTCAATTGTATTGTGCGTTTCTTGCAACTCTAGCGCCATTTTAAATATGATCGATGCACTTCAAGATATGCAAACGATGCGTGTGACAAAGCTTACCAGATCTGTTATGCGCGTGGCAAATAAATTGTGCTTACGGCGCAGGAACAGCATGAATGAATTTATGCTTACGTAGCTTCACTGGGTAGGTAATCGTATAGCACAGTAAGATGTCAATGGGCTTGTATCAGATGTTAAAGCAAGTGATTTACAGTTGGTGTATTTAACTATACAACTATTCGAAATATTTATCGAACCGCAACAATTATAGCAAAAAGCAGCTTTTATTTAATTCAAGTATAAATTTAGTAATTCCTAAAATAGACAGGAAGTATTAGAAAATATGACAATTTATTAAAATGACATTATAACAAACTGAAGTTTGGTATCGTTCTTAATATTAAATACGAAATAAGCACGGTTGGATACTAAAACTCTTATTTGCACAAGAGTGATCTGCGAGTCGTACACGGTTGATACGCGTCAATAGCCAGTGCAACTCAATTGAGCAAATTGATCATGACTAGCGCGTCGCAGCAGATCTGATCTGCTCCAGTCCACTCAGCCAATTTCCATCCGCCTTAAACCGGCGCCAGTTCGAAGCGGTCCGATTCGCCGGCGGCCAATTGATTGCCAATCAAGCAGTACGCATCGGTCAGCACCGACCTTTGGTACCGCAGTCAGTGTCGTCTTGGTGGACTTGGTGTCGTGCTCTGATTTGCTGATTTTCATGCAACACAAGAAAGTTGGGGAAAAAAACTTTCCTAAAACGATTCTAAATGATGAATCTTGAAACTGATGGACGTTTCGGTACAAGATTCACTTCCTTTGATTGGTGATGAATTCGGTGTTGTCCAAATTTTCCAAAACTCACCAGTGTTGATCGCCGAATATTAGGGCCATCCAGTATCGATGCATCGAAGCGTTTGTCTTTCAAGCTTCAAAAGTTACTCTTTCCGTCCGGGCAGCCCAAGAGTACAATCAACCTGGTGGCACACGCACACCATGATGCGATGTTTTGGGAATTTTCCACTGGTTCGTTCCCAGGCCTGAGGCTCCACCGCGCGATCACCGTGCGAATATGAAGCCCAAACATCTCGCCCAAACCAAGAGTGGTGGAAAAGAGCGCATACATACGAAACCGTGATGCTTTTGTCCGGCCCCCGACGACACTGGCCCTCATCACCTGCTCCTTGGTCGGTTAAATGAAGGACGTGAAGATGCCATGCCGAAACCTACCGAACGTACCTAAGAAAAGTAAGAATGTGGAACAGAAACTGGCATGAAAACTGGTTTCAACCAGTATCAAAACCTTCTTTCACTCAGGTGTTGCGACCGCTCGCACAAAACCTAGCCACCGACGGTTAATGCTTAGCTTCCTTTCCGTACCTACCAACCCAACAATCTTGTGTGTGTGTGTGTGTGTGTGTGTGTGTTTTTGTCCAACAATCACATCTTCCCGTACCATTTGCCAGCGCTATTATGTCCGAACACAGGGTATGCGTTTATTTTGCGGCTATTACCGGCGAGCTGTTCGTTGCAAAAGGAACTGGTCTAGCTGCACCGTCACACGAAACGATCGAATGCGGCGAAAGGCTAGCGGATGGTCAAATTTGAGCCTTTTTTTTTGCATTTCTGCAAACCATAAACGGATGCAAAGGCACATGAGATGTGGAGAAGAAGCTCGTCTTTTTGCCACCGTAAGCGAATTTCATTCGTTTTCTTCTAAGTGTAACCCGATCAGAATTCATTCGGTGAATGAATACAGCAACACTTGAACGAGGGAACAAATGAATCTTTTCTTATTACGTGTGCGCTATTATCATCATCATTACGTTTGCAGAAATAGTAAAAATGAGTCATGAAATAAATATATGCATCATTCTTACGACACCAGGTGGTGCAATATTTGAACAAGATAATAAGAATCATTTTTCATCACTAATCTAAGTTCGCACCCAAGCAGCTGGGAAATGTGTCTTATCGTTTTTGTAAGAAATAAGTTAATGTACTGCTATGATGCTATGATTCCTTTGGGGTATTTTCCATTACTTCCCTTGCAATAATGCAGTTAAATAGAATTCAAAACTAATATCTATATAACATTGGAGTCATTTTCACACGTGGGACCGGTGCAAAATCACATTTAGACTGTTTACCCGTAGAAAGGATTGATCACATGAATATTTGGTAAAAATAAGTCTAATAACCCAGAAATCCCCGATTTTGTAAGTCGTTACGACGAAAAGAATAAGAAGAAGTTAAGACGAAAATGTTCTTTCAGTCGAGCTACATGGATAAAATGTTTAACAAATGCTGGCTCCATTAGATAATTGTTTGTTTTTTTATTTAATTGCTAAAAAATTACATTCAATTATAATTTTACTTGAAATGCAAAATGTTCTATACACAGTATAAAAACAATTAATTACCTGGGTGTTTTTGTTGTTTTATTTTTTTTGTTGATAAAATATTGATTTGTAAGTATAATTCTTTAGAATCTGAAGGTAATCAAATGGAATATTGCAAATCACAAGAGAAAACTACAACACATCAACGAAGATGAAACACTTAACGGTTAGGTTGTATGTGCCCATGGAGGGGAATGTTTACGAATAGAAAACAAGAAAGAGATTCACATAATGAATATCGTTCAAAAGGGAAATGTCAAAATCTGCTGAACGCTGCAAGGCATCCATGCGAACGTTCGCGAAGTTTCGTGAAGTTTTTTTTCCATTAATAGTTTAGATACATTCCATGTGCAATGATTCGGTTTGTTTTGCATTTTGAAATGTTTAAACAAACCAGATGGTAGTAGTGAAACAATATGCACCTACTCACTAAACAAATACCTTTTTTAGTGTACGTCAGTGTTTTCTCATAGCTGACGGAACGTTCTCTTTCGAGCGAATTATCGTCGCCGCTACATGGCGCGCAAACGCGCGGAGCATCGAATAGCTCTCACCCCAACGGCACCATGAGGGTTAGTTGCTCGACTCTAAAGGGGCTGCCAACTGTCCCCGGTATCCCATTCTACAGCGAAACATCGTCGAACACGGACGTANACCAGATGGTAGTAGTGAAACAATATGCACTTACTCACTAAACAAATACCTTTTTTAGTGTACGTCAGTGTTTTCTCATAGCTGACGGAACGTTCTCTTTCGAGCGAATTATCGTCGCCGCTACATGGCGCGCAAACGCGCGGAGCATCGAATAGCTCTCACCCCAACGGCACCATGAGGGTTAGTTGCTCGACTCTAAAGGGGCTGCCAACTGTCCCCGGTATCCCATTCTACAGCGAAACATCGTCGAACACGGACGTACACTGTTCGCACAGCAAAGCAAATCCGCTAGTCGCGTACTCCGAATCGCAATATAACCGACCGCCTATGACCGACCGCGGTGTGGCGTGAAGCGTTCAGCAGCAACCTTTAATATTATTGTGGAAAATTAAACTGGCAAAAACAAAACAAAAACCGCGTGTACTCTTTCCTCACCACTAAGCCAGTGGTGGAAATTCGACATTCAGCGAAAATACGTGCAACACAAGCCCGTGAGCTAGGAAGCAAACGGACAGCGGGGGAAAATACAGATCGTTGGTAGGAAGGAAAAGAAAGTTTAACAGGCCGTGACAGGTTGCAAAGCAAGTGAGCGCGAGAAAGGCCACGATCAATTGTGCGATATATCCGTTTTTAGCGTCGCGAGTGTAGCGCCGGTCCGTGTGGCGAGTAGATTTGAGATACTGACCGCGCGACATCGGTAGCAATCGGTCGTGTTGGAGGTTATTCTGATCGCGAGTCTGCACGGTGACAGTTGATCTTTTGACGGGCGGACGGCATAGAAATTGATCGCATACACCGGTACCTAAGCAATCATCATGGATAATTACAAGAAGAAAACACCCGGCCGGGTGCAGCATCTGGAGTATACCGTAAGTATGGGGTTACAGTATGTACGAAGCTGTTTGTTTTCCACGGTGGCTTAAGCGGTGCGCAGTAAAATGGTGTTTATTTGCGAGCACAAGTGTTGGTTGGCGAGCTGATAAGTGTAAACAGTTGGGATATATGGTGCAGCAAAACCCTGATTGCTGTATAAGTTAATATATAGCAGAACGCTTAACGACTTAACGTTCACATTGTTCACGGGATCGGTGTGGTAGCTCCAGTTCGAAGAAATTGTAACCTAAGATACCCATCGACGAAGGGTTGATCGTCACACATTTACTTCAATTCCGGCACGATACCGTTGGGCAGATCACGTGCAGTTGGGTGACAACAGTGAGGCTTATGTTTGTTTAAATTGTTTGAACTACCTCACTGAAGGGCGCTTCTCGTTAACTTCGCGACGATTACTGCAGGAAACTCAATACGAGTGCACGGCTACCGAGTTCTGAATATGCATAAATGCTTTGGAAACGATGTCTCCGGCGAGTGGCTTGCATGGTAAAAATGTTTTGGCACTCTACGATCACCGGGTAATGCAGCTTACTCAAAACGTTTTGAGTTGTTTGTCCGATTCGATAAAGGTGTTGGAAGTTTTACACTTTGAAGAAGCTTGCCACGCTTTCTAGTGAGCGGGAGTCCGTGATACTAGGAAAAGTACCAAAACTAAGTTTGGAAATTCAATTAGCTAACTCAATGTCCACGAATGACTTTGATTGCTTCCTACCGTTGATGAGTCATAAACCATTCTCATTGGCAGCTCAAGTGGCGATTGCGCTTACTGGTGCGTATCTTATCCACAGTATCTAGCTGCAATAATGTGTCGACAGCAAAATTGTAATCGGAAATACATCTCTACTTTTATTTTATATTTTTTGTACGATCAAAACGAACAGTGGAAGAATGAACAACTGGCTCATATGATGTGATTATCGTGAAAACGGTGTGCCAGCATTGGGAAGGGCACTTCCGGTAGTATCATTAGTAGGCAAATTCCACACATTTCCGCACTCTTAGCTGGGGGGGAAGGATGTCAGCAAAGAAAATGTCACACCAGGCAGGAGATAAGAATCAATGCACGTGTTGTCGACGCGATGATGAATGTTCAGTCAGGGGCCCACATTCCTTATCGAGCAGAATCGATTGATTGAACACTGATAAACTACTTCAATAATCGAACCCCACTTACAGATGGGCAATGTTGCAGGGATGCTTAATTGGTGCTAAAGAATGTTCGTTTTGCATCACTTTTGCCATTTTAAGCAGCAGCAGTAGCAGTTGCAAGGCGTTTGTAATGCCCGGATTGCATTAATAAACTGTACTGTGGTTAAGTGCGGAGCTTCCTACTTACTTTCCATGCACACCCAATACAGGGTGAACCTTAGGAAGGGTGAAGGTTGCTTTTTTAATTGCTCGCACATCCACAATTGTGACCGTGTAGGCCAAGCCGTTAGTTGCGGTTCATATGCGTTCCTACGCTTGGCACCNGCCATTTTAAGCAGCAGCAGTAGCAGTTGCAAGGCGTTTGTAATGCCCGGATTGCATTAATAAACTGTACTGTGGTTAAGTGCGGAGCTTCCTACTTACTTTCCATGCACACCCAATACAGGGTGAACCTTAGGAAGGGTGAAGGTTGCTTTTTTAATTGCTCGCACATCCACAATTGTGACCGTGTAGGCCAAGCCGTTAGTTGCGGTTCATATGCGTTCCTACGCTTGGCACCAGCATTACGGATGCAAAGCCGGATACCAATTCAATGACGAGCGGCGATTCAGATCGAGCCGGTTTGCTTCGGCGCTAGACGGATAAATATATCGTTAGAATTGTCCCTTAAAATTATGTAACATCATTTGTTTTCCGAGCATTATCACACGGCAGCACAATGTTTGGTGTCTGTTTGGGTATATTTATTACTGAAAACCGTGCACTCCGCTTACTCCGCGCATGGTGGGAAAATAGCACTAACGCCGGACCACAGTAGACGAAACGTAAATAACGCTTTTCACCCCAAAAATAGCATTGTACATGACAGGCCTCTTGCATTTTTTTTGGTTTTGTTTGCACGATTCGGACATCAACGTACTGCGGGATGACGCACAGATCGAACGTGAGTCCTGTTTTGTTTTTGTGCGAAACGGAACGTCCATTCGCCGCACGCTGAATGATCAGAACTGGGAGGTGTCGAGCTTTCCGATGCGTATTTACTGCCCCATCTGACTGCCGACGCCACATTTTTTTTGTGTAGGATTTTTTCGGCGTTTAAAAATCCTTCGAACGACCTTGTGCGCTTGAGATCGCAAATTATCGCAAGATCGCAACCACAACACCACAAAGAACCGGGTGAAAAGTCTGGGAAAAGCAGAAGGTACAAAAAAAAAAGTAGTAGGGGCATACGCTACTGTCGGGCGGCAGAATTTATGAGTTGCCTATTTTTAACCACCCCAAAACAGTACTGGCACGCCACTTTGTAGTACGGGCACGAGATAAGCACGTTAGCCGAAATCGTCACAGTGTGTATAGACAACATCGAGTAATCTAGTCGGCAGCTGAATCGTATCGGTGCCGCAGCCGTCGCAGGTTCGTCGCTTTTGCAAAACACAAATCGCTAATTACTGCAGTGCAATGCACACGATGCAACCAGAACGCTCAATGCACTCATGAAATGAGGAAGTGAATCTTGTTCTCAACACGACTTAAAGTGATCGAAACGAAATAAATGTAGAAAGGGAAAGAAAGACACGTTTAAAGTACTAGGGGATACTAGGTGTCAACTGGTAAATTGCTAGCTTGCGGTGATATCCTCCATGAGCCAGATGTCAATCAAAGGACCACAACGGTCTAGCCGGCGGCAACACGGGGCTGGTGACGAGATAAGTATCAAATTCCTCTTACATTTTGCTTCTAATTTTACGTTGCAACTTCCCACGTGGAGCGGGAAGCAACTTCAATCAACGTCCATAGTGCTCCACGTGCAGTGCAACATGCGGGAACTGATTTGCTGGCAGCATCAATTGTAGCCGAGTCGTTTAAATTGTTTATTCCAGTTTTTGTTGTTGTTGTTTGTGGTGGTATTGCTTGCCGAGTTGCCCGAAAGCGAATTGCAACTGTCTGCATCGATTTACTGCTTCATTCATCGAAATGCCAGTAATTGAGTAACTGTGCCATTGGTTCCACGTCGTGCACGGACGTTTGGCTCATCCTTTGGAGCTGTTGTTGGTTGTTAAGGACGTTAGGCTACAATCAGGTTTGCGTTCGCCTTGGTCATCTCGTCCGAATAACCCAATATAAAGTGGCCAGTGGCACACAATACCGGCATCAGTTTCGAGGAACAGAGTTAGATGTTTGTTTTTTCTTCATTACTTCTTCTGTTTGCCAAACATCCAACTACGCCGTTAGCTTTCTTTGATGCCTGTCCACGTCATGCAATGTTGTATATTGAAAGTGAAACCATCCTGCTTCCTTTTTCGTTCCCCTCACTTTACCACCGTGGCTCACCTCACTGGACAAGTTGTTGTGGTTATGGCACAAGAGCGGCACAAAAGCATACAACCCTCCTGCTTCTTCCTGTGTGGTGTGCTCCTGTTGGGGTGATTGTGTCTTGANATTACTTCTTCTGTTTGCCAAACATCCAACTACGCCGTTAGCTTTCTTTGATGCCTGTCCACGTCATGCAATGTTGTATATTGAAAGTGAAACCATCCTGCTTCCTTTTTCGTTCCCCTCACTTTACCACCGTGGCTCACCTCACTGGACAAGTTGTTGTGGTTATGGCACAAGAGCGGCACAAAAGCATACAACCCTCCTGCTTCTTCCTGTGTGGTGTGCTCCTGTTGGGGTGATTGTGTCTTGATTGCTATTGATGATAGGGGGTGAATTCCGGGAGCTGGAGTTATGCTACACGCAGCACGTACACCCGAGTCGTTCGGCAAGGTCATGGTATATGGCGCATTATATTTTTCCCCAATTTTCGAACGGAGGGGAAATTTACTCCGGAGAGAAGACAAGAACTTTTCCCATTTGGCCGTAGAAGGCCTATATATCGTTTGAACAACAACGCGGGAGTCGTGAGGCAGAGTTCTTAAAGAGAGTACATCGCGAGTTTTGTGTGTTACTCTGAGCGGTTTTTTATTTAAACTTGAAGACTTGACGATGTATTTATGAATTCGTTTCAGTTTTTTTATCGCAGTACAAAGGTACAAGGCAAGCGTCTGTGTATCTAATTCACAGATCCAAACAAAAGCATTACAAAATTGTGAGTTTCTTATCAGTCACTCCGGAACTTGCTCACCCCAACCAACCAAAAAAACCGCCGGACCCCGGTACTAATGGCGTTTATGTACATAAGGCTGCCCTTCCTCCCAATTAGATACCTTTTTGGCATTGAAACGCGACCGAATGGTGACGAACCATAAGAACATCCAAATGTTTGTCACCCCAGCGCACGTCGCATCTCACATTAAGACGCATTTCCTTCGTGTAAGTGGGAAGTTTCCGTTTCGGCGACGGAAAAGGAATTAGGTTTGGTGTAATCCCACCAACTAAGTCGATGCTCGAACAACCCCTTCGAAGCTGTCTCCTTCCGGGTGGCCCCACAATTGCTTCCGAAGCCACCCGTACATTGCTAGTGCTGGTGTCGCGCGATCTTGTACACGGACGCCACGGATTGCCTAACCACTTTACCACCTCGCACGTGCGACTTGTGAGGCCGCTTCAAACCGGCTCCGGCCGATGAGGGTGGAATGTGTCCGTGCGATGGGTGCGCACCTTATCAGAGATTGCGCGATTGTATGGGACGGACCACCTGTAAATGTAACCTTCGTGTTGAGTTTTCTGTTCACCCATCGCTCCGAATCCACTTTGTTTCCCTAGCCCCATATCATGCACATCATGATACTACATGCTGGCACTTGAGAGGTGTTGTGGAACACTTTACACCTATCGGTTCAATAATTGGCCTCCCATTGGCGATGAAAGAGGAGAAAATTAGTGGCAAATGTTGGGACGGTGTGTGCAAGTTCTTAATTAGATAATTGATTTCGATACCAGGAAGGAGCCCTGAGCAGGTTCTTTTCCATCATACACGAGACGAAGGCGATCTTGACGATGATTGGTACATTGTAAGCAACTGGCTTAGGCGTAATTATGTGAATTACATCACGTTCTGTACGTTAGACATGTTGTAGTTAATATTTAATCACCAATAGAACGATATTGATTAAAGGTTACTACAGAGATTGAAAAGGAGGATCGTAAGAGGTGAATCTTTTTCAAAGTAAAATGTGAGTTTAAACTAAACGCCCGACACAAAATAAAACCCCTTCTCTCGTCTGTCTGGGGTGCAAAAACGAAAGCTCTGTTTGTAAATGCACATATTAATTGCACAGTCAGTATCCAGACGACGAAAGAATGTGGGTTTCGTTTTCAAGTGCGCTTCCTTCCGTAACTGATCATGATGGAAAAAAAATAAAAGGTGCTAACACAGCACACCCTGCACGAACCTGAGCTGCGCATGGTACGTAGGCACAAAACGCTCGGAAATATGAACTAAAAGTTAAGCACCTTTGCAATGTTCAAAACTTTCCTATCAACATCGGATGGTTTCGGTTCGGAAGTTAGCGTTGGCGAACGGCGAATGACATTCTCAAGGTGTTGGTTTTATTGATTTCCTTATTTTTCCTGGTGACCAGTTTTTATGACGATGGGCAGCTGTGGTAGCTTTGGGCCCATTTGGTTTTAAAGCTTGTTGAGAGAGCGCAAATCGTATGGAAATTTTGTTCACGATAGTGTTTGCTAGAATTTTGCTGAGTGCAAAACAATTGCGATGAGTATGATAAGACAAGACAATGTGGCACGGTTAGCTGTGTGTGTTGTTGTAAAGTTTTTGAAAAAAGTTTGTGAAAATGGAAAATTTTAGACTCAAAGGCTATTGTAAAACCAGTGCTAAAACTGTTTAAAGAAATCTTTAGTGATCGATCGATAAATCGGCTCGGAACGTGCTGTGGAGGCTCACGTTTTGCTCTACTTGTAGAAAAAAAGCGCCTCAACTGATTGTTCTTCAACTCAAAGCGAGTTTGAAGCAAACGGCAAAACGTTCTTGGGTGATGAAAATCATCTATTTGCACCATGTGTAACCAGTTCAAACCGGTCCAGAGGTATATAAT
>CM032177.1:24416461-24449565 GCA_018908115.1 Anopheles rivulorum | reverse complement strand
AAAAAAAAAACAAGACGATAAAAACAGAGCAAACCACAACAATGACACATACCTCATGGTATTAAACTGTTTTTCGTTTTGTTTTTTGTTTTTGGTTTTTTGTTACTGAAACTGTCACCAATTTGAACAATCTAGTTCAAAACTTTTATTTCATTAGTTTAATGGTTGTGCTGGTTCGCAACGCAACGTATCCATGCACATTAGCCACGTGCTTACAAATGAGCTATTGTTCGGTTTTTAAGCGGTTGCTACAATCGATCGTGAAACAGGAAAATGGTAATTCCATTCCAGTTTCAAACGTGTCGTTTTGCGGTTATTTCACCGTTCCAACTGGTGTTAATTTCAAGTGTGGGTGACACATTCGTACGCTTACTGAAGCACCCTTCATTGATCGTGAGAGATCCAGCGCTGCAACAATGTCCCGAAGTTTGCTCAGGCGCGTTTGATCTTCCGGCAGTCGGTACTAAACGAGTGCAAATGCACTCATCGCTGCGTTATTCGCCTTGCTGGAAAGGTTTGCTTAAATGAATAAGAGTTCTTTTCAACAACCTACACAACCTGCATACTTTCACCATTCGTCAGTACTTTCGTGCGAAATGCACAACACGTAGCCCTGCTGTCACATTCACTTCGGCAACGTTCGTCCACGGCCGGATGCGAGAGGATTAGTAAATGATTTGTAGTATCCTCAAGCAAGGTGGCCACAAAAACAATAGCATGATTAATTAAAGCATCCTTAAAATAACACAAACGCAGGCACAACAGCACCATCCTGCTTCGCCATTGGCATTCCAAGCATTCGCTTCCTGTCGGCAGCCTTCGAGCGCGTGCTATTTTTAATGGTCGTGCTTCAATCGACGAAATTGGCAATCCGTCTTCATTAATTGAATCTCGAGCGGGAAAGAAAAGATTTGATCGTTTAATAATAAATAGGCCCGAGCAGCACCTTTGCCAACGCCCATTCGCCCATTCGCGGGATGATGCTGCGTCGCGATCTTGTGGCGCCAATGGATAAACAATTATTGTTCCGTTTAGCGTTTGTAGCATGTTTGACGTTCTTGAAGAATGCCGTGTTCCAGCGGCTGCCTTTCACTGGTCAGTACACGATCAAATGGGAGGGAGAAAACAGAACAAAAACGAATGCATACACATATTTGTGGCACCAGCTCAGCGTAGCAAATAAAGACGTTTCTATGGCGCGCGACATTGGACCGTCGTAGGAGTTTTCGTTTCGGTACAGTCTCAACCACTGGCTGTAGGAAATATTCCAAATTTAGATCACACAGTTCGGGGTGTGTAACGCTTCGTCATGTACGTGACGATTGGGAGGTAACGCAAAATACCAACCGAGAACCAGTGTTTCAACCCTAGAGCAGGTGACACCGGATGCAGGACACTTTGTCCCACCATATCAAATTGTCCATTGAGCGAGAAGAAAAGCGAAAAGTACAACGTTGCAAAGTTCTATCTGCTAGTAGCGCGATCTTCAGCGATCTTCTGGGCACGGAGGAGTGAGCACGTGTAACTCTGAATTCGGGTGAGGGATTTTCAATGTCTCCCCGCGTGTTCGTATTTTAAACTTGACACAATCTTGTGTCAAGAACTGGTGGCGATCTTGAGAGACACGAGTGCACGCGATCGCAGTCCGCGATCCGCCTTCCGATGCCTTGATGCTTGAGCAAATTAACCTAGGACCAGATCGCACCGTGGCAAAGAATTAACAAAGCGACATTTCACACGCGCACGCGACATTTCGCCGTGCGTGCGTGCAACCTTACCGAACCGATCGCGAGCGGAACTTCCCAATGTTCACGTTGCCATTTTTGTTTTGTTGAAACGCTTTTATAAAAATAAACATCCGAAACGCACGCGCATTACTTTATTGACTTTTGGCAATGCGGAAAACCCGAAAGCAACAAACCAAATCCGATCCGATTCTAAAACTAAAGTTCGCTGGGGAAGCGCAGTCAACGCACTCAGCCGAACGTTCGGTTTGTTTACATTTTATGGGAAGGAAAAAAATCACCCAAACTCGCAAGCGATGGAACTTTACTCCCAAAGATGAATTGATCCGTGTGGAATGTCGGTGATGTAGTTCGCCGTCTAAATGTTCCGGTAGGCGAAGCGTTGTGAACGCGTACAAACACGTGTGCGTTTTAATGCTTCCTTTGCGTGTGGATTGCAGACACCGCACGTGCACACACGAGAACTGTATAGTGGCGCATGCGCCCGCTGGGCAACCACATGGCTTGTAATGATTTCGGATGAAGTCAGATCAAGATCTCGTCTGTTAACTCCACACCCGATTCGGAACGTGCCTGACCTAGATTCCACAACGCCAGCCAAAGCATTGAAAGCAGCCCCGTGCACCGAATGTGATAGAAATTCAGCAGGCAGTAGTGCAGCTGAAAGATGCGCTTGCGCAACATCACGACATTAGCCGTTGAACTGCCGCCAAAACATGCATCACCGCTTGGGGAGACAAACAAATGCATGTCACAAAGGTAAACGGATGCGATCGGAGCTGATATAGACACAATCGAACGAAACAAGGAAGGTCGAGGTCATGATGACGTTTCAGTAGACTCAGGAACTCTAGCGATTTTGTGTGAAAACACATTCCCAAAAGGTTGGAAACATTCTTTCGCACTTCAAATTACCCTATGATACACGACCCCGTAAGATGTCCGTAATGTTGTAATCATTTTAATGAGTTCATTAGCCTCAAATAAGATGAATTATTGTCACTGAGTGGATCTCTTTAACAGATTGAAAATAGATCAGAAGGTTGTGGCAATGTTTGTGCAAATGTGTAGGCCCTGTAGAATGCCAAAAATTATTCATGGTCAAATGCTTAAAAGTGAAAAACACGGATTTTCCTAGGCTTCTTCCTGGGCTAATGACCGGCAATGATCCTTCCACGGGGTAATTTATATAAAAACGGAATAGAGCTGTGAGGTGGACGACTTTCAACAGCGGGATCTTCTTCAATGGCAATCAATGGCAAACTTAATGCTGTTTAAAGTAATTAAAAGAGCTCAAACACGATCGTAGTATGCCTGAATCAATCCAAGTAGGTTGAATTTGAGGTGTCACAATGTTTTGTTGTTTATATTTGGTTTTGACGTACGAAAAATCTTGTGGTTTTTATAAACTTGTAGTCCAATTTAAACAGATTTCAAATTTTGTAACTTTGAAGACTAAATTGGTACGTCATAATGACACATCCTTTTTCTAACTTTTAATCTTTTTTACTATGTCTTGCAGCAAATACGCCCGCAGCTGACCGGAGGTAGCAAGTCCGAGCTAACTGGATACATTTTCGGTCGTATGAAGTCCGAGCTAAACGATGTACCGGCACAGACGGCCGCCGGCTCCACCTTACCCTTGGTGGACTTGATCAAGGATGACGAGGAGGCGGGAACGTACAATCCGTTCGAAAACCGGAAGGTGACGCACCCGACTACAGACATGGAAACGCTGGTCCATCTGCTGAAGGGTTCGCTAGGATCGGGTATTCTTGCGATGCCTTTGGCATTCGTGAACGCGGGACTGTGGTTCGGACTGATTGCCACGGTTGCTATTGGTACGATCTGTACTTACTGCATCCACATCCTGGTGCGCTGTTCCCACATCCTGTGCCGGCGTGCTCAGCTACCATCGTTGGGATTTGCCGATGTGGCAGAAGTTGCGTTCCTTGCCGGGCCGGAACAGCTGAAGAAATACTCTCGACTTGCCCGGTTCATTATCAACCTGTTCCTGGTGATAGATCTGATCGGTTGCTGCTGTATCTACATCGTGTTTGTGGCCACCAATCTGAAGCAGGTAGTGGACCATTACACCCATTCCTACTGGGATGTGCGCATTTACATCCTGATGATGTTGGTGCCGCTGATCCTGCTCAACCTGATCCGCAAGCTGAAGTACTTGACACCGTTCTCACTTATCGCCAACGTGTTGATTGGAGCAGGTGTTGGAATCACGCTGTACTACATCGTCACTGATTTGCCAGCCCTGTCAGAACGGAAAGCTATCGCTGAAGTTCAGCACATGCCAATGTTCTTCGGCACTGTCATCTTCGCGCTGGAAGGCATCGGTGTAGTTATGTCGCTGGAGAACAACATGAAGAACCCGCAGAACTTTATCGGATGTCCAGGCGTGCTGAATACGGGAATGTCTGTTGTAGTGATGCTGTACGCGACAGTTGGCTTTTTGGGCTATCTGAAGTATGGCGAAGACACCAAGGGCAGCATCACGTTGAATCTTCCGGTAGAGGATGTGTAAGTGTCTCTCAAATTCTTGGTGTTAGTTAGCCATATGTTTACAAATGAAACTTGCCTTTTTTTGTCCAAACAGGTTGGCCCAAATGGTAAAGCTCATGATTGCGGTAGCCATCTTCCTTACCTATGCGCTACAGTTCTATGTACCCATGGAGATCATCTGGAAAAACATCAAAGGAAACTTCAACGAGCATCAGAATGCTGCTGAGTACACATTGCGCATTGGTCTAGTGGTAAGTGAACATCCGATTCCTCAAACATTTGGCAACTTGGGCAAACATTAACGGCCGCATCATTCTATTGCAGATTCTTACAGTTATTATTGCTGCCGCACTACCCAACCTGGGACCATTCATCACACTCATCGGGGCCGTGTGCCTGAGCACCCTTGGTTTAATGTTTCCCGCCGTCATCGAGCTGGTTACCTTCTATGAAAAGCCCGGCTTCGGTCGATTCAACTGGATCCTGTGGAAGAACGTGTTTCTCATCCTGTTCGGTGTTGTCGGGTTCGTTACCGGCACCTACGTCAGTATTGTGGAGTTCTCGGAGCATCTGGAAGAAGTGTAAGGCCGCCGACATGCGTCAACACCTTTCGTTCCAGTCGAACTCCTCAGGCGTGGCGGGATACCGTGCATCACTGCGCCGACACATGGCGTGTGTTTTGGATTCTGCCACCAACTGCATACTTTTTGTAGGGTAGATCTGCAAAAACGCGCTGTGCGTAGATGCGAACGTCTTGAGTCCGAGTTTCCGCACCGGCAGTGCATCGGATCATCGGGCTTGTTGTTTGGCTCGATCGAATGCATCAGGAGCAATGGATGTGTTGCAGCGGGTTGCGCCTAATATCCGATCGCTCTCTGGTATACTTTACCGTTCTTCATCAATTGTAGGATCTCGATGAATCAATGACGTCGTCTTAGTTGCGCTAGTAGGTTTCTTGCTGCGTAAGCAGTGCGCTTCCTTTGTGTTAACAGTTTGACTTTCTTACTTTAATATCCTTGTACCGGTACCATGTTAACCTTGACCCTTGACCCAGTTAGCTAACGTTTTGTTTTCCCACACTACTCGGGCATCCTACCGAATCCTATTCCATTTTGTCACTAGACACCTGTCCCATTACATCTTTGTTCAGTATCGTTAAGTATGTACACATCCACACAAACACAAACACACGGTCCGAATCTGATTCGGGAAACCATATCTGCGATAAACATGCGAAGGAGAAAAAGCATAGCTGATGTAATTTTTTTATTTTTTTTGTGTATACAATATGTACTGTGTGAATCGAATCAAACCATGGCCCATATTAGGACATTTAGGAAAACTGTAGCCACGGTTCTGCGTGGAAAGAAATTATCCAACCTAGTAATAGAATAGCGTGCCACAGACGCCATTGCAGTAGAATAATCTCACCTATACTTGTTTAGTGATAACGCACACGTACACACAGGCATTGGTGGATGAATTGTCGCAACATCGGCTACCTTGAGTCATGTGCCCAGTGTTAAATGGACAGGAACGTGTGATGTAGAGTGTTGTAGCATGTAAGAGATGTGTTCGGTCACAGTGGCACACTGGTCGGAATGAATATTTATCAACTGTATTTTTTTCTCTATACTACACACCCTAAGGGCGTAACGTGCGTGAACGAATGTTCCTAGCGGACTCTGCATCGGTGAACGTTTGGCCATTAAAGGTTTAGCACACTTAGTAGCTCACTAGTATGTAAATGAACGAGGATGTTATAGTTCCTGAGAGCAATTATCAGAGCAAAAATATTTAGACCAAGTTAAAAAGACAAAAGCGGCAGGAAGATTTACAAAAAAAGGAACACTAACCTTATTATGCCCGAATTCTTCCGGTTGTCTACCAGTTGTAAGCAGTCTTCCATCGAAAATGATATATTGGTCGCCTGCATAAAGTAAACTTGTATTTTCGTAGCTCAACTGTTCTACCGCCGCAGGTATACTACACATGTAGTAGAGTGCATTGAAACGGTTGTTTTTTTTTGCATATGACTACGTAGTATAGTGGATAAGTGCAGCATAGATTTCTAGATGTATTAATAGTTGGCTATAAGTACTGACTATATGCTTTGTTCATATTTTCTGAATGAATATATCAAACTATTCTTTCAATAAAGATGACGAATTTTACATGTGCAGTTTTATTACGAGGTAAAACATACCAAAAAGAATCTTATCATAACTGCAGTATACAACACGATACTATCGCACGTGCACGTAACTACGTGGAAGTACGATGATAGCAAAACAGATCGAATGGTCGAAGAAGTGAAATTTTGCTAAAACCGATAGAATTCATTTGTACTACATCTCGAGTTGAAGTTAAGACTATTATCTACAATGGGCATTCTTAATCTAGAATGGTTGGTAAAATATTGTTAATGTATGCAAAATTTGCACTAATTGCAAAATCACAATTGATGAAAATCGAGAAACGTTTTATGAGCAACAAGCGATGAGTTTGAATTCAAATTGGGTATCGTACTCTGTGGTCGTGTTTTTGTGTGAGCGCCATCTGTATGTCAGTATAGAAACGTAACCTTCATCTTCATTCTCGGAGCATGCTCGCGTTATATTGCTTGGAGTACGTTTGCAGAGTACGTTATTCGATTTGAGTTCAATTTGAGCGTTACTTGCTGAAACCACATGTAACAGATGAAAACTATTAACGTTTCACCATATTAATATCGTTTTCTGCAGTTATAATCGGACCATATATAACGATTCAACTTCTGTGACTTGATTTACTCATAACAAATACAATGAAAGGAAAACATCACAGGTAAGACAATACAGTACAGGATTTCAGTTGGGAACGTATTGCTAGCCGAAAACAAAAATCTTTATAATATACTATTAGAATAGATAGTTAAGGCGCACGATTTAGTCAAACATTCAACCTGAACTGGACGAATATTCTAAGTCTGGTGTTTCCCTTTATGCCAACTATCCTCATTTGAATCTATTTGAGAAATGATTAAATAATGAATAGTTCATGTCCTTTACAAACAATCATGCATTTATGCAATGGTCACAATATGTTTGACTTGTCTATTTTGTACTGCAAGGCTGCAAGGTCTTGTTATGTCTCTTAAAAAACTGCAAACCAACCACTTTCTGTAGCTGCACTTAAAATTTGTGCAGCTAGGTACACCTTCAAAAGATACAGTATACATCAACATGACTCCTTTCCGACATCTGAGAAAACGTAAGGATACGTGAAAAATCTTGAAATGTTATCCAAAACCACCTCAAAACGCACGAAAAACGTAGTTCAACTGAAGAAAATTTAAATAATCAATGCTATCACCAAGAGAACCAACAGCCTTATTTTACTTGCGTAATTCTCGGTTTTGGTTTGCTGCAATGGTCCTCTAAAACGCTCACGGTCGGGCATCATCGTTAACCAATGTATTCTTTCGGTCTTTCTGGCAGACGCATCCTCGGCTTAAACGGAGTTTGCAGGCTGGTTCGTCCAGTGTCATTCAACTCGTAAATTTCTTCACTGAGGTGGCTCTTCTACCGTCCATAAGCTATTTAATGATATTTATATAAATAATGGAAAGGAAAACAGTTGGTAAATTACTCAACGATGGTAAAATCTACTCTGAACACTTGACGATTTGAAAAGATACAACATTTGATTAAAATAGTACAAGAAAATAAGGTGCTTTATTGACGTTTTTTAATTTTTTTAACCGCCCTTAAAAATATCTGCAAAGACGTCTAAAAACGGTGGAATGAATTTAAAAATATCTGGTAAACCTAAAAGAAATATATCGAGATGCTCTGTCATGTTTAGAATTCAACATAAGCGCAAAGAGTACTGATTCTGTAAAAAGAAGAAAGGATAACACGATTTCTCTAATCAAAACTCAAAAATATGACAATGGCAATGTCTAAAACACAAATCACTTCAATCACTTCCACCCGATGGGATGAAAGATGATATTGGAAGTAACAACTTAATTAAATCATCAAAAAATAGTAATCATTGGCAGTCCCAAATCGCTGTAACAAACTACCACGATGTATTGAAAAAAGAAACAAAAATAGAATATCACCCTATAACAGAGATATATCTAAGATATTGAGTAAATAACGTTATCCTACGTACTCTACCGTAAATGAAAATAAAAAAAATCTGGTACATTTCTCCCCTGGACGTTACCCAACACCTCATCAACAGACACCGCGGGAATGAGAAATAAAATTGAGTTAATTTCGCCCGAATGTAAGCAGCTCATTAAGTGCCGAATTTATGCACCATAATTTACTTGATAAGTAAAGTAAGCACCGAATAATCCACAGAGGCCACTCCAGAAAGGCTTTACCAGAAGTGGCAGAAGACCTCCGCTGCGTGACGATCACTACGGGTGAAGACCCGGCACAGCAAAGCCCGGTTGGCAGTGATCTAGCAGTGCGATCCCCGGTACGTATCGAAGCCACACACGCCGCCAGTATATCGATTTGGTTTAATTTTATGAGTCAATTTGTATGCTCATGAACAACCGTGCCACGCTTCGAATCGAACAAACCGAAGCGGCGGATTGCTGTGTGCGGTTGCGGTTTAGAGGCTGGCGAAGCTTTCCATTTTATCGCTGTTTGCAGTTCGCGATCCTGTGGTGCCCGTCATTTCCTTTGGGTGATAGACGGTCAGTCTACTGACTGACGATGGGGCACGCTCAGCCCAGTCTCATCAATCGTTTGATCTTATTTGATCGAGTCGGTGTCGGTCCACACCTTGCTACCCACGATCGAGCCGTATGGTAACATATGGCACCATGTTGGGCACGATAGCGTACTTGGGTCGTAGTGCCAAAAGAAGCGTCGTGCTAAGCCCAAATCGTCACCCAACGATGCTAATTCGTTCAAAATTCCCACCGTTACCGGGATCGATAGCTGAGAGCGAAGATATCAGATCACCAGATCGGATACTGATCGTTCTTCAAGACTCATTTCCACTCGTTCGAGTCGTTCGGCTCGAGTCCGGTCCGGACCGGGTGGGGTTTTGGGATTATGATTTTATTTGATTGACACTGACACCCAAAGTGGTCCACACACTGGGAACCACGCGTGTCACCGTCTGTTACGAAGATTATGGCGGCGCGTGGGTGAGAACCGTCGCTCGTCTTTGCTCGCAAGGCGACACACACGTCGACAGCAAAACGCTGCGCTGCGGTGGATGCACGACGCAACGAACATGGACAATGGACGCGAAGATGTCTAGAGCGCCCAAATTCGATCACAGCACTTTCGGTGTGCTTTTTTTTGGCGCGTTGGCGTAGCAAAAGTGTGAACATGACAAACGCTCTCCAGATCGGCCGAACCTTGTGTGGCATTTGTTTCGATAGCTGATCCGATCGCGGTTAACATCGATTCCGTGGGCAGATAGGATGGAATACTGATGCGTGATTTAGCTTCCAGAAGAACCGAACCACGCACTGGGACTGGGATCAACAACGTCTGTCCCTGAAGCTGGAAAGCAAATTAATTAACACTTGTTTAACAAGTAGTCCCGAAAAGGATTTTGTTTGGTTTGACACTTGCTGTGGTCCAGTTCTAGCATGCGGGATCCGTGGGAATGTTTTGCCAAACATAGCGTGCCGTTTTGCATTTCTTCCATTTAAGGAGTGCACGATTATCGTTTGCCAAACAGATCGTTTGATTTGTGTGTCCTCTTTAATGGACTGATGTTCTTCACAACTGCTGCTGTTCGAGCAAACGATACTCGAAACTAATGATATGCAGACATTTTAATTGAAGGACATGAATATACAAGTCAATATCCAAAATGTGATATGACTTTAAATCAAATGTCAATGAAGTGATCATCAAAAATGGTTCACTATTGATACTATATTTAAAATCATATCATTCATTCAATACATTTGTTCAAAACTCAAATTTGTCGAAATGAAAGTTGCAAAATCCATAAATAAATAGTTTAAATTTATTACACCAGATTCTTTATTATTCTAATAATTAATTACAAAAGCGAATTTCTAGCTTTCTTATACGTCTGGAGATGTTAAGAACTACGGTAGACCTTGATATACAGCTAATCCTATGTATAATTTGTTAATGTACTTGAATCAGCTAAAGCGAAACATCAATATGCTTATTATTTTGTCAAAGAACTGAAAAATCGCAATTTTATATTATATTGTGGGCCAATAATCAACAACCAATAAAGCAAACTCACGCATCATTTATTAATAAAATCATTCTGATCACCACTCCATAGTGTTGGCCCATGACTTCGGTCCATTCACAACGTTAAAAGCTTAAACATTGCTTACACGGTGTCATATTTCCGAGCAGATTTGCTAATAAAATGTCACATCTGATGGTGTGCCTTACGCTACATTAAAAACCGATCCTATCAATCACCGTGTACAACATAATTTTCCAAACAGAACAAGCGAAAACTACAAACCACGATAAGCTCATCCCCGATGAACTCATCCTCGCACGCCCACAGAACTCGTCGACCTAATTACCCGAAACGCCGATGGGGAGACGAAAAAAAAACAACAAACAAACATTGATCGACCATAAAAAAGCAGAACAAGCGAAACACGATAAACTAAATTGCCACCTACAAAGTCGCGGTCGCGGTATGGCGTATCATCGGTGAGATCGGGTTGAAATTAAATTAAATTATCATAACACACAAAGTGATGCCTTTTATCTGCCCGTTTGACGTTTGTGGGCAAAAGGAAGTTTTTTTTTATTACGATGCGCGCTGCCCATCGCCGGGGTCGTCGTCGTTGTTCGATGACTAAATTTTCCACAGGTCGAAACACATTTGGGCGGTTAGGCTTAGGTAAGGGATTTAGGTGAATTGGTGGTCCTGGGGGTCCGTCTTCTTCTACATAAAAATTGACATTTTATGAGCACACCCACATGCACAAGCCGTGCTGGGGAAGAGGTGAGCCTTGGGGGGGGAGGCGGTTGGATAGTGTACGAGGGTCTTTGTTTCGACCAGCGAGGATCGTCCATCGGCGATCACTTGTCAATGAGCGAAGCGTGATTGACTTTAATGAAGCGTTTTGAAGATAAAAAAGCTGAACTAGCTGACATTTGTTGGCCCGCTGCTAAGATAAGCGGTTGATGGCTTATTTAACGAATAGCAATATATTTTGTTTTTTTGGACAGTGTATAGAATCCTACTATTGATAATCCACATGGGAAAGAGGGAAAGAAAAATCCAATTTAATTTAGTTATCCTTGATCAGCTTTGGTTAATCAAGCGCCTTTTATTATGAAGCAAATTTTGCGTTAAATGCTCTTTTGCACGAGGTCAATTCAGGAAGGTTTCAAACCCACGGTTTTGTTGTAATATGCAGAACGTTTAGCACGAAAATATGAATTATGCGCAACTATTCTGGTATTACGTATTTTTGGAACTAGGTGCTTTTTGATTAACTACTTCAGCAGTTTAATTTATTGTCATTTATTTATCTTTTTTATTAACTACTTTGAATTTTTATTTTTTGTTTCATATATCTATTTATCTAATATTTTTTTATTTCTTTCTTTATTTGCCTAACTCTTTATGATATTGTCTCTTTGCAGTTAGTTAGATTCCGAATATTGTCGGACGACATTGTTTACAATTGACAGTGTCGTGAATGAGTAATTTATTCTTATTATTCAAATATTACTCCCATTCTGGAAAATGGCTGTTGATTGCACATACCAGAAATGGTTTTAAAAATATATTAAAAATATAGCGTTAAACTATTATTCATGAACCATAGAAGTTGATTAAAACAGAGTTAGTAACTAACGAACATAGCAGAAGATAATTCTTCTTCTGAAATTATTTATTATTTTTCCTTCACCATTTTTAAATGAATTTTGCTTGTCTTTATCATCTTTCATTAAATTTGCTTCCAGCAAAAATCGAATAATTGCTTTTGTCTTATCGCAAACTCAAAGTTGCACGGTAGCTGATTTCGATTCGATTTTTAGTTTTTGCTTAGCTATCAAAGAAACAAATCATTGTATTGTGTTCCAAGAACTTGCAAATCAAGAGTATTGTTCTATTTTCAGCAATTTACGCTTTATTCTGGTATGCTAAACAAATGTCTCAATGCGATCGAAAAACTGCGCAACACGGATGGATGACAAAGTGTTAATTTCACTCATAATGACGTTTTCTTGAAAATGCACAATTGATAGGGAACCAATATATTCAAGACTTAAAAATAAATTTAGGGTATCTTGAAAAACAGGAAATACCCCAAACATTCACATTCCATATGTTCCACTAGCGATGTAAAGCTTTTTTGAATAACACAAACAAATCTTCGCTTTGCTGTGAAACAACATTTGTGAATCATAAATCCACCTACATAAATGAAGCAGAAACACCTCAACACTTAGTACTACCGAACTGCACTAAATGTCAATGTATCTCCCAAAAATAAACAAACCCAACAATCTACTTTGCGTGGACATGCCTGAGTGAACTGGTCCTTTTCGTTCTGATCTTCACCGAAAGAAAAATAAACATTTCTCGTTTATTCCTATCCACCTACAGTAGCACCCGGTGACCACGCAAATGTTCACGAGCACGGCGATACGCGTACGTCCCGAAAAAGTGTACGCGGGCGTGTTACAGCTCTCACTCTCGTCGGGTGCACGATCCGGGTGTGCTCGTAACGCGACAAGTGCACTACACTTGTCCATGGACGGATGACGCATTACACCCAGTATTCCACCCAGCCGTGCGTGATAAGTCGCGCTGTAATTTATGCAAAGCTGTCCACGCCGAGAACCACACGACATGCGGCCGGGGAGCAATGGATGGGATTTGGCCGGTTTTGTTCATAGATGTTCCTGTGTTTTCTTCAGCCACATTGCATAACGTGGCCACCATGGCATGAGTGGAACATTGGACTGCAAGCACCGGAATAGCCAGGGAACACTGAAAGACTTTTTTGCTCTCTGCGGGTCGCCTTGCGGGCTGATATTTGAAGGAACTGCTTGTTTTTGCTGGGTTGTCACCCAGTCTTATCTACCAGCTCGTCGAGACACAGGCGCTCCGACTTGGGTGGACGTTAGGAGTCGATGCACCGTAGCACGATCGATTGCACCAGCCGCCAACGCAAACATTCGACCACGGTATCGAGCCGCCGTTGCGAAGGAACCGTTGACACCTGTGTGTGTGGACTGTGGGATCTGCTGCAACTCGAACACCGTGTGCATGGTTGGGTCGATGTTCTGTTTCGTGTTTCCGCCAAGTTGCCAGTTGGGATGGGTTGTTTTTTTCTTTTTTTTTGTTCACCGTCCATATCAAACACTCATACACAAACTAGCTGGAACGAAAAGGCTGATAGACACCTAATAAAGTTGTTAAGTCGTTCGGGCGCTGGTAATGGCGGATCGTTCTTCGGCTTTGCGCTGGCTTTCGCCGTCGAAGAAAGTCGAAGGCAAGAATTCACCGTATCGAAGGCTTCGATTAGCGACCTCCACGGAATCTCGGAAAACACGTGCCCTCGTTAAGCTCAAGTGTCAATGTGAAATCGTGCAACCCACCAATAGTAACAGAAATCCCGATAAAAGAAAAGAAAAGCAGACCCCTCTTGGGAGAAATGAACCCGTGCCCGATGCGTGGCCGACGGTTCGGACAAATGAAATCATAAATTCGTCACGGGTGGAATTTAATCCGAAATTTATTCCCGCCCCGAGAGCCCGATCGGTTTTCGATGATTCTATTACGTTATCTAAACGCGAACGTAACCAACAAATGTGTCGAATGCGTGATCCACCAACAAACCGTCGGTGTGATGCGTTTTGGAGGTAATCTCGGTCGGCACGATTAAGGCACTCGGGTGATGGTGTGGTGCTCTAATGGGTACCGAGTTGGCAGATTTTGTCCCGCACCGCTACGAAGACGACGATGGGGTGGCTCTAATCAATATCCACACCGGCCGTATCAAGCATCAGCGGTGTGATGCCGTGGCAGCAAAGCCCCAGAGCATAAGCATAAGCCGGGAGTGAAACGGCGAACAAGAATGCCCGTACGGTGTCGAATTACGTACGGTGTCGAAATGCGAATACGGTGTCGGGTGTTGTGTTTTGTGGTGTCTTAAGTTCCACCACCCAGCTACGGGAGAAACCTGTTCGTAATCGTACAGCAGGTGGTTTTTTGGACACCTGACCGAGCCGGTGTGATGATAGTAAATTTGTCACTTTATAATGCTCGCGATCGCTCGTCCGTCTCGCGAGAAAACCCGAACGCTTGCCTTCTAAATTTAACTTCAACAAAGCAGCCCAGAAAGCGGAGCTTATATTTACATAGTGCGAAGGAAACGAAAGCTCACCTTTGCGGTTCGTTATCCTGGAGTTGCCAGGGCGTTTGTTTTGCTTTCTTTCTTCTAGATAGCTGTGCTAGATATTGGAATTTTCGTACATCTTTTAAACGGCTGTCTTTTTTCTCTTCTTGTTGGCTTGTCTTTTGGTGCGTAAATTGTGTCACAAATGCTAAAACATGAAATAAGCAAACAAAGAGAGAGAGAGACCGTGATAGAGAGAGAGAGAGAGAGAGAGAGAGAGAGAGAGAGAGAGAGAGAGAGAGAGAGAGAGAGAGAGAGAAACAAAGCTACACCGCCAAAAGCATTTCCCACACATATCACGCGGGTGGTTGCTCGGATGGCCTTTTTCGGTGGTCCACGGTGGATCCCGATCGACGTATGCAAATGCTGCAAAACCGCATGCGCTACAACAGGTGAAAGTCGAAACAACATAGCAACATAACGCATAGATAGTGAGCCCATTTTTGGCGTTTTACCATAATTGCTCGATAGGGGTTGACCACCCGATGCAAGAATGGCAGAGAAGAAGAAGGCAAGAAGCAGGCTGAACGAATTAGCGAAACGAAACAGCGACAAAACAAACAAAAACCGAATCCTAATGTTTAAAATACACCAAAACAACACCCAACTTGGAATGTGTGTGAGTTTGTTGGTAGCTACTCACTGAGCGATGAAAAACAGGATCGTTTCGCATATGTTCCGCTCGCTCAATGTTGTGTGCAGTTTCGATTGTATAAATGTGCTTTGTGTACCTTGCATTCCGGTGGGCAGTTTTTTTTTTCATCTGTTTATTTTTGTAAAAATGCATGCTGGCGTGATAGCTTCCTCCTATGTTTACATATTACTTGTGTGCCGGTTGCTGCGATTGATAAAGCATATTCGCCGGTTGCTTGGGAAATCGCTGAGCGCCGGAAATGCCGGCGAAATAAGGCGCAAACCCAAAATTCCCATTTGGTTCGGATGGAAAAACAAACACCAAGTGCAGCGCGAAAAGGTCACTGCTACTGTCCCTTGCAATGGTCAACTTCCTTCCGACGCAATGGGAAAGCAAACAGCAAACAGCTCTTTGAAATCAATCGATAATCCTGTCGGGAAAGGGAAAACATTATCACAACAACAAAAAAAAAAAAAGACGCAAAGCTTGAAAACAAACGCATTGAAGAAATGTTTTTATTTTTTTGTTGGTACAAAACTCATAAAAAATGGTTACCGTGCTTCACCCTCAAAATCTTACTGGCGTCGCTTGCCAGTGATTCTCCCAGCGTGGCCAACACTTGGCGACGGCGGTGGACGGGAAGTCGCGTACGTCTTGGCAGCAGTCATACACGCCGGAGCCAGTAGGAATCGATAACGCTCACACTTTCCTGCCGGAGATAACGCGCCGAAGATATTCGATTGCAAATATTTGTCCCCGTTGCCGCCGAGTAGGCCTTCGTCCACAAGACCGGTAAATGGGACCGGGAGTCAGTGCCAGCTCACGCTGTAGCCGTAGGCTTTACAGGCTTACTTCTGCAAGACCCTCCGGGCAGACAGATTGCTTCGGTGGGTTCTAAAGGTGACGCGCGTTCTTAACCGTTTCAATAGCAGCAAATCAATCATCCGTCAGCGCGATGTCAGAGCAATTGTGGTCGCGCCGATGCTGCCCATCATCATCCGACGCACCGGGCCGAGGGTGCAAACGCATCTCGGAACGTGCACACCAGCAACAATAGATGCCTTAGATAGCGATGGCTCGAAAAGATCGGATTGGCACCAAAGATCGTCGGGATGGGAGCGCGCGACTGCCAATAGTCGGTGGTTGTTGGGTGTTATCAGCGAATTTTTATCAACACGTCATCGACATATTGGGGGATGAATCGACGAAGAAGCAAGTAGAAGAGGCAAGCATTCCCGAACCCGCTGGTACGCGGGAGACACATTTTCTCACGGGAATCGGGCAAAAGGAAACTGAACGCACCGTTTATCAGCCGATCCGTGCGGTTGGGACAACTCCGTGAAGGTGTTGGCTAAACGGGGGTGTCGTGCTTACCAGGCTGGCCGGCTGAGTTCGTGCGATAGGGGCGCGCAAGAAATTAAAACCCCGGCGCCGCACCGGCATATGTGGTGGAATGTAAATGAAACGAATCCTGAGAACCGGGCGTACCGGGCTGCTTATCGATGATGTGCCGATGTTGGGTTTTTTTTCTCCCCCTGCGACTGGACGGCTTCTGTGTTGATTTGTGACTAACTCGTAACGCTGGATGGGAATGATAATGCAGCGAGGAGGAATAAACCGTGCAGTTGCCGGTGGAGGTGAGAAGATCGCATTCACCCTCTACACGGTTTTCGTGAGAAAATGGTTCGATTTGGTAAACAAACGCACATAAAGAATAAAAAAAAACGCCCAAACGTTAGCAAACATAATGTTTGATTATTTGCAAATGCTATTTGGCGGACGATGAAATATTAATAGCCTATTCAAATTAAACATTTTAATAAAATCCAGAAGAACGTGACTACGATGTCGTTACGCGGTTCGGTTACTAGTCTAATCATTGAAATGTTATCATGAAACCGGATTTGAGATTGAAAATGCTGCAAGATTTTCCATGTTTTATGCATTTATGTTTTTACCTTTAAAAAAGGTAAAATAATTTACCTTGATTATCAAATTATACGAGCAATTTAGTTGTAAACTTGAATCACTTTAATAATTTCTACGATTATTGATCGGTTCTGTTAATAATTATTAAACATTTATGATATGTCATGTATAACTCTACCATGAATAGACTTTTATTAAATTTTGAGGGAAGAGGTCACACTAGATCATACACTTATTCGTGTACGGAAAAGAGCACAAAAATCGTAAACAAACATCGTAGCGGTGAGAACATTTATCGTCTTATCACAAACCAAACTCGCCGGGGGAGCTGTTCCATGTCCGAGCTGCTTCAGCTCCTCGGGTTCCGTTTTCCTTCACTGTGCAGCCAATATCGATTCACCTTGTGCGCAGTCCCAATTCGACAGTTTGTTTACAGTGACCACGCAAGTGTTCCAACGGCAGCCCGACCATCGCGAGCTAGGGTTCGGCGTACGATCGCAGGAAACAAACGACAGGATTGTCTTCCGGATTGTGTTGTACGCAGGTGAGGACTTGCCCCTAGTACCTTCAGTTCTAGCTATTAGATCGATCGCTTTTCGCCAACTCACGGCGTTTGATCGTGGGAAACACAAATGTAACGCACCACTGTTTGCTGTTCGGAAATTGCAATTGCTGGATAAGGAACCAGGATCGTTCTCAACTGTGCAAATCTAAACGTTTTTCAGGGGGTGTTTTTTTTGAAGAACTTTGGGGTTTTGTTTTGGTTTTGCAATTTCTGGCTTAATATGAAGGATAACGCGTAGGAAGAAATTATACAATTAACCCTGCCGTTGTTTGCCCCAATTCCGCCCTTGGGGCTCTCGTCACTTACGGACGTCGGATTGCCCGCTGGCGATCGTGCTGGATCTTCATTTTCAGCGCAGCACACACAAATGAGGGGGTTGTGTCGGACCGATATCCGATTGCTGAAGCCATCGCTCCAGCCCTGAATTGGCCCGGTGCAGGTTCATTAATGAAAAGATGCCCACTACGTGCGTGCAGTACCTTACTTTTTTTACTCTTCGTCGATGGATCTGCAGCTTATGAATGAAATCTGACCAAACTACAAGCAAGCACACGGCTTGAATGAAGCTCAAGCGGTCCAGCCACGAAGACACGGATGCAGTGAAACTTGATAATTTTCCACCATTACAACAAACCTTGCTCCGTAACATGTTTCTCGCACGCAATCGTTCTGTACGGTTTGAACGCAGATGAGTAAAAAATGGTAACGATCCGCAGCGCATCCGATTGGAAGCGATGCACCGGCAGCTTGGAAATTAAATTCGCAAAAGTATCTAACTAACGTGCGCTACGACCAAATGTCGACCAGCAACAAAAACATACAACAAAATATCCATCAGTCGTGATCGTCGAAAGCATCGAGCTGGAGTTGGCTTTTTTGTATTTTAAGGGCGTTTTCCCATTCGGTAGTTCATCTGTTTCAGCCTTACATCCGTGTGCGTGTGTGTGCAGTGTTTTTGATCCTCATTTAAACTACCGAAGTATTCGAGAGTGTAGGAAAAACATCAATCCTTCCCGAAAATTGTACACCAGCCAGCCAAGCGGCAGTATGGTCAGACATTTTTTTGTTATGACATATCGATCAGGGCAGTTTCTGTTTCGGTATTAATAACAATTTTTGTTTTGTTTGCCTCCTACTGCAATTCGGTTCCGTGGAACCAACGATTACTGAAGGCATAAAAAGGCGAACCAGCTCCAACGGCTGCAGTGCGATCCGGTCGATCCGGCTGCACAGCCATTCGAAAGCATTTAAGCGGCATCCGTAGCCTCGGGGAAGCATCGAATCGTTCAGCTTCGGTTCAGCCCTCGTTCGTGGCTCGGTATGCGCCGGTATGCCCCAACCGTGCACGGGAAAAGCGATCTTACGTGTCTAAACATTTCTCATCTAACGATCTTCCGGTCGCACCCGCGATCCTGCCATCGTACGCGATGTTGCCAACAGGCCGTATCTGAGTGCGGGCAAGAATTTTCGTTCAAATTAATCACAGTGAAGTAAACTGGCCACAGCAACCCAAAAACAAAAAACGCCATCAGCTTCCAGATGGGACACATTGGCTGGTGGTAACGGTTGGTACAAACAAAAACATCTCTCCCTCTCTCTCTCTCTGTCTCACACGCTACAATGGTTAAACGATAAAAGTATTCAGAAGTGTGTTCAAAAAATTGTTTCCGTGTTTGATTAACTTGCAGTGTTTGCCAACTGGACTGTACGCCGATGAGAAGTAGGTCTTGGGAATCGGGAAATCACTACCCATAACTGCAACGGCTATGGACGGCTAATGTTTTTGGGAAGCCTTATGGGAATGCAACCACTGAGGGACCCTACCCTAAGGGTGTCTGCGTCATGCCTAATGGCCATTGTGGCATTCCGCTATCCTCCTAGAGATGGTAATAATTTTTTTGATTTTTTTCTTTACAATTATGTGATAAATTGTACCGAAAAGTGTAAAAATTAAACTAAAATGTGGTTTAAAAGAAATTCACAAAATATTTATAAAACCCTTGTTTTTATTTGACATATAATTCTTCACCTTAGTCCTCATGCAATCGTACACATTTATTTATCATATTTTTCTGTACAACCGTTCGGTAGTCTTTGTAATCATTCCGGGTTAATTGAAAGTAGTTTGCTTTAAAACAAGTCACCGACAATCGTGCCGCCGGTAGCCCAAAATCAAACTGTTTGTTTTTTCCACGCTTAGCACAAAACACGCAACTGCACCCGTAGTTCCCATGAGCTGCAGAAACAGGACAACAATTTCCCCCACCAACACCAGGTGCAACTGCTGCCTCATGTGGAGGAGGACACGTTGACATTTTTTCGTCCATTGCATCTTCACCCTTGAAGCCTTTGGTTAGAAAACACCTTCTGAAGGAAAAAAAAAACACAACAAAACTGTTTTCAAACAAACCAAACCCCACACACCGGCCACCGGCTCGGTGGTTAGTGAATTTTACTTAACAAAATATTCCGCCTCACCCTGGGCGTGCGGGTGTTTGGATGTTTTTGTGCCCATCCATTCATTGCGCTTTCAAACACCTCGAAGCGAAAAAAAAGGTGAGGAAGGAACAGATATAATGGGCCGGTGGATTGTAAAACCATTTAAAAGTCAACGGCACCTATTGCCACCGGATCCATTGTCGAGCGTCACACCGTGGGCCGTTGGCGTCGTATGGGAGGCGGCTGTGGTGGATCACGGAACGGGGTGGAAAACATTTAAATAGGCAAATATTGGTACAAAACATTCGGGCTCGGTTCGCTCGTCTGCTACCTCAGTTTCGTCTTAGCTTCTAGCTTCTGTTTTGAACACATTTAGCATGGCAGGTGGAGGAGATTGAAAGAAATGGGTGGCACACACAAACAAAATAAAGCCAGAAAAAAAAACACATACTTACTTCCTTGGCCCAAAAAATCGTACTCCCACGAGCTGCTTCACCTGTACGATGCCGTGAGCATCGGGAGCTGTGTAGGAGTCCGAAATGGAATGGAGAACCGAATCCGACCGGGGAGCGTAATTGAAAGTCAAGTAGCTCTATTTGCCGTGATTGGTTTGTTAGCACAAATAGTTAACTTTCCTTTCTGCATCCTTTCCACTGCCCTGCCGTGAACCGGACCAACCCCGCTTTACTCTTTTTCGTCATTGGGTGGGCGTCGTTGAGCTGTTTTGTGTTCCCGGCCCGAGGTAATGATGAACAAATTTTTACGAGCCCTGTCCACCGAACGCAACCCTGCGGCAATGGATCGGCAAACATATTTGCATAGCAGTGAGCAGCTTAAAATAATGGTCGCTCGATTAGCACGGGAAGACAACGACCGAGCCAATGGAAAGCTGGAGGAATTTATCGTATTATTTTCAAAACGAATGTAAGTGAACGATAACATTGCATATGAAATGCATTCCAATGCATCTCGGTAGGATCGTAAACTCATTTTATGTTCACTCTTTACTGTGACATTACTTTTTTTGAAGGATTTTATTATTTTTCATGTGCATTGTATGAGTGCAATAAGAGTGTGATTAAATTATTATGAAAATGTTGAAGCATTTCGAGAATTACTAACATTTAATTAACGAACTTAATAAAACTGTTGCTGGGAATCCTTCTTATTATCCTTAAATTATTCTAAAAACATAAAACTACCTTATACCCAACCATTATCTATTTCATCCGAGGGTTTCTCGCTGTGCCTTGTTGAAGTCTTTTGTACCGATGGTCGCTCGCACAATGTTCCTGCAGCTAGTTGCCCACGGATGCTGCGCACCGGTGCTAATTAAAAGCATTCCATTAAATTTACCGCCCATAACCGAGAACCAGGTGCCGCTTTGACGCGTCTTACCACCCCAGCATGGGGGGAGGGAGGAAAGAGAACTTAATTAATTGAAGTCAATCAATTGAATCCATTCGCTGATTGAACGACGGGTGGCAACGGTTTTAATGTGTGAAACAATCGCTGGCTGGTTAACCGTTTGCTGCCCATCGTTTGCTTTGTCGCATGGGAAGCGAACTTTTATTTTTTAATTTTCACGATGCTTCCTCATTAATGGTTCCACATTCTTCAAACCGTACGATTGTCACAGCGATGGTACACGCCATGTTCAATGAAGGAAACGTTCGGACATGAAGCTATGGGAATTTGGACTAGTGGGAACGATCTTAGCACGACGTGAAGTAACACCTTTATGGATTCTAGCTCGAGCGACGAGCGGTTAGAAATGGAGCACATGCTAAACACACGAAACCTGTGTCTAGTTTTCATGTTTCTCGCGTGGTTAATCAAGATTTCGATCAGTTATTTTGTTAAAACCTCGCATACCTTCTCGCTCACCCACCAGCTCGATCACACTTTTACGACTCCCAGCTATGTTCTAGCTCCGTTATGCGACTAGCGACACCATAAATTCGAAACCCGATCGTTCCCCTTTGCTGTTGATGTTGTTTTAATATCATCCCACACGTCCACTGCCGGTGCCAGTGCGTGCCGAGCGGAACGGACGGAGACGTTTGCCGGTGGCACTTTGCACGAGAAGCGCACCAGCAGCAAATGATGGTGCACCCTCCACAACAGGTGCTAGCGGTAACGATTTTAACCGATTTGCTTCCTTCGCTCCTCACAGAACTCTCACCTTTTAATCACCACCGTTTGATTATTGTGCACGATCAGACGATCGTACCCCGCGTATTATGAGCATACACTTGACGGCAATTATGTGTGGCGCGCGTTTGCGGATGCGTGCGATGTGTGCTGCTGGACTGTTAATCTTTATGCTCTTTATACGGTTGCGGTTTGCTTTTTGTTTTTCGTTGTAAATTTTTACTCAAATTGTACTTGTGTGGGAATGGTACGAGTTGCAAAATTAATTTACCGTCGATCTGATGGAAGTAGTTAAATTAAGTCATACGGTTATAAAACACCCGGAGATTGATTGATTAGTGGGCAGATAACTGATGATCGAATGAAGTTTCTTGACTGGAAATGAGTTGTAATAGCTTAAGAAAAATGCAAAATAAGTGTCATGTATATAGAAAATCGAAATAAGCCTGTGTACTATGTTAAACTGTGAGAAAACATATATTATTTTTAATGAAAAAATGAGGGCTGGAGTCGCACCTTTAACACTTTTGGAACCCTTTTTTTGGCATTCGATTCATAAAATGAGCACTTTTTAACATTTTTGTAGGTTTAAATTCGCTAACCCAAAAAAAACAACAAAACGCTTCGCTTTTAACCCTCTTCTCAGACATTTTTCCGTATGAAGCACTGCATGGCTTTGCTTCCATAAATAACCGTTTGTGGCATGATTGCTAGCGTTCTTTCACAGTTTGTTTACGCCCTTGTTACGGTGTTCTGCTAATGACACGAATCGTTTGCGCGAATCCGTGGAAGAAAGTGGAACCCACCCGGCAAAAATAAAAAAAGTGGTCTTCTGCCGAAAATCCCCGTCCCGATCGGAATGGTACGATAGTGGCGGTGGCGTTCGCGTGTCGCATCCCCGTTTTTGTCGCTTTGTGTGTATCTACACGGAGTGTCTTAATTTCCCGCGTGTACGAGCCGCACTGAGCCGCTCGCTTGCGGTACTTCTTATGTGTCGCGCACCGTTCGTAAAATCAAGACCTCATTTTATGCGGCCGCGATGCTGTTGTGTATTGATTCCTCGCAACAACAAAGCTCACGGGCGTTTTTTTTTTGTAACTTCACCCGATTGGCGGCTAGAGAGGATGCTGCTTTAATTTCTCTTTCACTGCCGTGCGCCATGAATGGGGCGACCAATTAGCCTATGAACTGGTGGCGAGTGGGAGAGGGGAGGTGGGTGTGGCGCAAGGGGGTGAGAGGGAAGTTTTGAAGCCGTACATTTTGGGGCGTTTTTTTTAGATGTTGTTGTTGCGATGGCGTGTCTCACGTGAACCGTGGCCACGTATCTGTGGTGAAAACGGCACGCCACTTTGCACGCCGTACGGCGTAACTGTGCGCTCCTGCGAGAACGGATTTGATGGAAGATTATTAGAGATAATTTTCTTTGCGGCATTCCTTCCTTCCTTCCTTCCTTTCTTCTTGCCTTCACGAAAAAAAAAATCGTTCGAACACACTGTGACCCCACGGGTACGGTTGGAAATGATTTCGGGAGCTTACAGCAGGTGCTCTGGACAGTTTCTTGCCAACCGAACGAACCACCGCACCAATGTTCTGCATTCCGGGAGCCAACAATGGCTGCCACTGGCCGCAATGCTAATGTACCAACCGTGGCAGTTTCGTGCTCAGACCGGCTGCCCTCGGTCCAGACCAGACCGCCCTGGTGGGTGTCGGAAGGAGCATGATAATGTTTACCACGAAGTGTGTTCGAACTTTTTTTTTGTCCATGTCTGAGGGCGTGTGCTTGTGTGCGCTAGCTCCATTTGTTTGATAAATGATGCTGCCCAACTGGAGCGAAATGAATGGTCAGTCCAATTATTTAGACTTAAGCGCCCGAATTAATATAACTGTTTTGATTCATGAATAAATATGTTTGCATGCTGTCTCGCAGCATCAGCATGATGGAGGTGCAGCAACGGTTGGCGCGAGCAGGGAAACGATCGTCTTTCCAGCCGAAACCGAAGGTGCCAATATTATGCGTATTAAACTGAGCCGAGCCTGAGCGGAATTGCGGAACCCATTCGCTGTTTGACCATTTCGGGATTACGATTACGGCGATACATAGAAATGTTTTGCTGCTGCTACGTCTACCTTCCACCGCGAAATTGAATTTCACCACTGCTGCCCGCCGAACTGTGGCTTTCCAGCACGGGGACCCGGAAACCGGACTGCTGGACAGGTTCACCAGGTTCTGCCGTGGTGTCCGCGGAGACCGCACGAGAATAGGAACGAATTTACCGAAATGATTTGATTCCGCAAATGAGGTCCATTCCGTTTCGCTAAATTCACCGTTTTGATGTGTCTCTCTCAATCCTTTCGTCCCGTCCGCTGATCAATTTACGCTCCCAGGAGCTGTTCGTGCTGCTAGAAACGGATAAGTATAATCGTCCCGACCACCACGCATTATTCGGGATCAAACCAGAAGGTGGGGAAGTTGTGTCTTTTGTGTGTGTGTGTGTGTGTGTTTTTTTTGTTCTCTTCATCTCTTCATGTGTGTTGCTGTTGGGTGGAAGGTAAATGTTACATTCCTTGAATCTAACTGTAAATGGTGAAGGCGCAGAAACTTTGTCGTGTCCCGGCCGGACAATCAAGCCACTGGAAGAGGTGGCCTTTTATTCATTAAATGAGCTCTCGGACTAGATATTCAATGTATGTGGATATGTGTGGCTTAGCTTAAAGGAGGATCTTTAATTTATGAGACGTTAAGGGTTGAACTCCTACCGAAAACATCTGTTTGCTGATTGCCCATTCCAGCCGGATGGTGCTCATTTTGTTTGCAAATGCTTGTTGATATTTAAATGATCTTTATTGTGTGCTTTGTAAAGGACTACATACGCTACCGCTCGCCGCTATGCAGTGGAAAAGCAAATAATAAAAAATGGTATTTTGTGGATGGTGGTGCTGATTTCGTGCAGCACTATGTTGGCTGCCGAAACTCAAAACAACCTAAATATGAATGTGGATTTGAGCGAAATCTTCAAACAAAACACTGTTCCATTTCCATGTTTTTAAGAAATGTTTTTTTTTTCTAAATTAATGTTTAATGTATTAATTTATATACAATAACTCCAATACAGTCTGGTTGTTATACACAATACAAAAAATCTGTATATCAGTTATTCGTTGTATTGGGTCGTGCTTCTTTAATTCCTGCGTCTAACAACTCTTATCGCTCCCGTTCAAACATATCAGCTTATGTCACTGTTTTGTTTGTGTCATCCACCCGCACTATCAACGCGATAACCTTCTTATGTTAGACCTTCAACGGATGCATGCATTATGGCCATCGTTCAGTTTTCTTGAATGAGCTCAGTACCAGGAGACCAGTGGTTTAGCGAAACCATTACTTTGCCTTGCTTATCATCGATGCTGAGCGCGTTTTTCCAGAACTGAATTGACTTGTATCAACAAAAGCTAGGCAGTTAGAACTGGCAAAGTAAACAGTGGTAAATGTTTGAATTTCGTAAAATGTGTTAATGATTTATTATTAATCAAAATTTTTGAAAGATTCTAAAAGAAGAGATATTCGCTTTTCACATAAAATATTCGTTATTTTCTGTATGAAAAGTGAACAAAACATCTTACCACTGTGTTTATCATTTTTCCTTAAGCTCTTTGATATTATTAGTTGTATTTTTTTTNATTGACTTGTATCAACAAAAGCTAGGCAGTTAGAACTGGCAAAGTAAACAGTGGTAAATGTTTGAATTTCGTAAAATGTGTTAATGATTTATTATTAATCAAAATTTTTGAAAGATTCTAAAAGAAGAGATATTCGCTTTTCACATAAAATATTCGTTATTTTCTGTATGAAAAGTGAACAAAACATCTTACCACTGTGTTTATCATTTTTCCTTAAGCTCTTTGATATTATTAGTTGTATTTTTTTTACATTTGTCTATTTCATCTTCATTTCCAATATTGAATCCTAGCTCAATATTGACGCGTATAAGAAATAATTTAATAAAACTATAGCTCATAAGCTCGAGATCGTAAATCAAATCGTCACTCAATTGTCAATAATGGACCAACATGTAAAATCAAGGGAATAATCCTACACGATATTGTATGATTTAGAAAAATTTTATCTATATTTAATAGTTTTCAAAATATAGGAAATTTTCTTTAATTATGTTAATTTAATTTTCATTCGATGAAATAAGGATCGTACTATAGAATATAATTTGCCAGCGTAAATGCAATGTTTTTAATTTTAGGATGTTTAGAATGTTTCTAGAGTCAGCAAGTTTTCATAAAACAATCTTTGCTCGTTAGTTTATTTCTTTAGTGTGTTTTAATATTTTAATTTTGTTTGAGTGCAAATCACTCAAAAATATAATTTCATAACAAAAATATTCATTTGGATGAAATACAATTTCATTTCGTAATCCAAGTTAATAAAATTGAGATGAAATTGGGATGACAGCAACATATTGAGCATTTAGTAATCAAGAAAGCCTTCAATTTGACATTACGCTGCAGTAACATTTTACGCGTTAGAATTAATGTTTTAAGTAATCTCACTCGTAAGCATACACTTTACAACTTCCACGTGTTCTTATAAAACCCGCACTTCTTCGCCTTTTCTTCGACCCATCTTCGACGCACGGAAAATCATACTGATAAGCCTAGCTACGCCCGTACACAATCGACCACTGAGCGGGTGTACAAGATGTCATTGCTCAACGAAAGCAAGGAAAAAAACACGTCTCATCTCCGTTTAATCAAAATTATACACCGGATTAAATGTTATCCCCCACCCAGACGTAAAAAAACCGATCGTTCGATCGTCATGCCGGTGGTCGGATTTCGGTGTCACTTTCTTATCTGGTCGCATTATCGCACAGACCACACAACCGTGTTATTTTTTCTTCTTGTTTCACGATGTCCCATCTGCAGACTCCGGTCTCAGCTCCCGTACATTGTCAAGATCGAGTGCGGGCGCGTTGCTCCAATCAAGGCTTGGTTGTTTAATTTATTCTCTGAATTCTCCGGCGTGTACGGAGGCGGTTCGAGTAAAAACAAAAAAAAAACTAAAGTACTGTGCGGGAGCAATTTCGCGCCATTACCGTTTTACGATGCGAACTGGCCGGGTGCGATCGGGCCTCAAACGCACAACGGGTTCACGCCCGGGGTCAACCGCCACTGACGTCAATCGTGTATGAGTGTTGGTGTGTATGACAACACCGAGAAGACGGTGAAATCTCATCTCCGGCGCAGTCAGTGCTTGTGGGATCCGCGATAAGGGCTTAACTTTGTTTCTTTTTCTTTCTTGCTGATCATTTGAGAGGAAGAAATGTTGGAAGTGGTCGTTACATTCCTTGGAGGGTGTTGCGCATGAAACCGCCTGTGTCCAACTGCGCACCGGACACATTTACCCATCTACCCGAGGCTATTGTTCAAACAGATGCCTTCGTCCTTCCTTTTTTTTCGGAAGGAACAGCCAGAGTGTGTTCCCTTCGCTGACCTCGCTGTCGCTTGGCGCTTCCTTCGGGATTGATAATCGGCCAGAAGGAACAGGCGGCACGATGCGGCACTGATAGGCAAAACAAAAAAATCCGAGAATGAAAATCGAACGCCTCATACACCAGGCATCGGGCATGCTGCGCAATCATTGATGATGTGATGGTTTGTCGGTTTTGACCCCGATTGGACCCTTAAACGTGCCGCGAAACGGGTGAGGGTGTTTGTTTGCCATTTCTATGCGCCGCTCGCACAGTCCCGATCAGTGGGGTAATTTGTACCGCACTGACGTAAAACCCACCCCGTGAAACGGGAACTACTTCCCAACTACACTGCTTGTTTTCGCTTGGTGCAGCTGCACGAAAGGCTCCACTGCATGCTAGTGTAGTGTAATGGAAAACTAATGCCGGTTGACTGCGATTGTTTTGCCACTCGCCACTCGTATATAGTATATTTACTATCAAGCGTGGTGCGTGGTTAGCCGTAAACAAGCGTCAACTGTCGAGTAACTTTCAATCAGGTGTTGTGGGGTTTGAACTCACCGAGTTGTTGTTGTGTTTCGTGAACTTGGGTGAAAATGAAAACGTAAATGTTTTTGACCGCTATTCCGTTGGCCTATAAATAGCTGCAAATAGACACGTTTTATTGATACACATTCGCTGAGTAGTGCCACTAAATGAGCGTTGATTGGTGCTTCGAATATGGCAGTAAATAAATTGAATAATTTCGGATAAGTCTGCACAAATCGTAAAAGTCATGTAGCAAATTTGTGTATAACTTATCAATAATCTAAAATTATTTTTTTTTCAAAAATTTAACATACGGAATTCTTTAATAGATACATACTGAATTAATAGCCGAACGGAATTCTTGAACCTTTAAATATTAAATTGATTGTTTTGAAAACATTATTGCACCTTAATTGATAAATGGAGCTGATTCTGTTAGCTTGAGCTACTGATCAACTTTATATTCGTTCAGTAGAATCAATTTGCATTAAACAAATGTCAAAGAAACACGTGTATATCAGGAGTATCTACGGATGTTGTCTAGTGTTCCAAGACGTACTGGAGAATAAATAAAAGCCATCATCTTCAGACAGGTTACATTGGTATGGTTGAAAAACAGGTTCCATTAATTTTGTAAACTACACAAAACTACTTGAGCTAATGAAATTTAACGAATTTTCTACCAAATAGGAAGGGCTTGCTTTACCAAGGATGTTGTAAAATAACAAACTCAATTTACTGGGATTAATTGCAACGAACTGAATTATAACTCAACTAAATAGATTTTAAAACCTACTAATTTATCAAAAGCGAACCCTTCAAAGCTTGATTAGAAAATACCGACATTAACCATAATTGCATTATAAGAATTGTATAGGAGCTCTTGAAAAACTCACATAAATCCATCAAAGGCTGCATTTATTTAGCAACTTTTATAACCCAAAAATGCACCCCAAAATGCATTCTTTGCATTCCTTCGTAAATGATACATTTGCCCGTACCTTTATCCGCTGGCCGCAATCTACAATCATTCCATCACATTTCCATTACGAATAAATCGATAAGCACCGGCATTCAGCGTTAGCGCTGTCGGGCTCTAATCCTTCCCAAATTATATGAATCCTAAGCGGGCTCTCAAACGTTCCTGAGCGAATGGCATCTTGTTCTGATTTCTCGCGAATCTCGATCGTCCAGACTTGTGAAATTATCCTATCGCTCCGAGCACACGAGCACACCCTCTTTAGCATTGGGGGCAAAAACACCCACCACGCCACGTACGGCAACTCTGGCACACAATTATTCACGAGTCCCAAAACAGACGGGGCAGAAGTATAAAAAAACACACCACACAACACGGATGTGTGCGTACACCCGAGGGCATCAAAAAGCTTGCAACCGAAACAAAGCAGCCAGCTCAAAAAGGGGTAAACAAAACACAAAACAAAAAACACACACACACCGCAACAGTTCCATTTCACTATCATTCGAAATCTGGTCGCAATTATTCTAATTTCTAATGAGCGTCTCCGGAGATGGAAGCGTTTAATTTCCCATCACCGCCGACGAATTTCCTGCTGATGTCTGCCATCGTTTCCACCTGCAAGATGCGATGCGAGCAGCGCGATTGGGGAAGAAGGTATATGTTTGTGTTTATTTGCTTCTTGACGAGAATCCGTCTTCAAACAGTCCCTGCATGCATATCCCTGGAATTGAGCGCTCCACGGCCAAGCTGTGTGTTTTCATGCTGCCTTTGCCCAAAAAGTTCCGTTCGTTTTCGATGCCCGTCATGCTTTCACGAGCAGCTGCACTTTTTATGCACGCTTTGAAACCTCCGACACATGTGAAGTTTTCGCTGCTAGGAAGATCCGTTTGACGCCACCAGAGAAGGTGTAAAGAAGCAAATGGAACAAGTAGAACAATGTCTAAAGGGCAGCATTTGGTTTATTGTGCACTTTGCGAAATAGTTTTGATACGATCGAATTATAATTTAATGTCATATGATGAGATTTTAACTCGGAAATTTTTATTTTATTCGCCAAGTATAAGAATCTGGTTGCAAAATGGCATAATTTATCATTATAAATATAGCAATTAGATGCAGTGGAAATTATAGCTGGATCCCTCTTTCCGGCGAATGCAATTTGGCATGCGCATTTCCAGCTTGACAACAGTAATCTCTATCAACCCACATCGTTTATCATTTGGTTGGAGGCTGCAAATCAAAACCGTTCGCAAAGCGATTCATTGAAACGTAACTTTTGGTGTGTTTAGTCACAAAGCGACTAAGATGTGATACTTGCAGAGTGAAAGAGTGTGATTAAAACTGCATAACTAACCATGAACGGCGAATGGACTAAATGGCGCTTTAAAAAAAAGCTTCACTTCAACCGAGTCGAACCGAAACGACGATCTACTCCAAGACGATTGGTTCCGTTGAGTAAAGCTGGCTCGGTCGTCGATTGTCTAGGGACGTCATCGATCAAGGCGTGGAAGCGCCGCTTCCAAATCGCGATGATGATGGATGGATCTGTTTCGGTTTCCGAGCTACCCCAAAATTGGCTCCGTTCCGATAATCGGTGGTAAGCTTTCGGGTGTTTCCCTAAGACACGTACGCTCTCCCACTGGCGCAACCGGACTCGAACGCGCACGGCGAACGGTCTGCCCACCAAAAGGTTACGGGCGAATAATCACAAACACACTTCCTGGGAAAATGGTTCGATGCGATTGATGCCACCAATTGGACCATCTGTAATTTGATATCATTTTGGAATTATGTATATTTACCAGTCTGGAGGAACGCCTGAGATCCGAGACCTGGGGTATGCAAAGCGATAGAAAAATCTGATCATACATCGGAATGGACGGGTGGATTAGAATACGACGTCTCGCCCGCACAATCGACGAAGGTCAACCGGTGAGAAATGCCGACCGACGAGAGGATGCTGACAATCACATCATTCGACCGTCTTCCTACATCAACGGGAAGTAGTGACCAGTGTCGTCATCGGTACCGCAACATGGCCGAGCCGCAGTGGAGCCGGCTGGTACAACGAATGCCATTCGCCAACTCTACCGAGCGTTTTGCGATGAATAAGATACACATACACACACCACCCTACACAAAACATTGAAGTTTTGAAAATTGGACCGTTTTTCGGGACCCCGGCTATGCAATTAAGTGTAGTTTTCGGATTGGAATCGTTTATCGTAATGATAGGTTCCGGGGGTGCGCGCATAAACGGAGCAGAGTGCCACAACAAACTAAGCACAAAACAAAAGCACATACACATCACAAAAAATCAGCCTCCCCTCAAATCCCCGCTGTGTCGAGCGCTACTAATCACAGGCCTTGTGTGGCAGCCCCACGGGAGCCTGCCGGNTTTTGAAAATTGGACCGTTTTTCGGGACCCCGGCTATGCAATTAAGTGTAGTTTTCGGATTGGAATCGTTTATCGTAATGATAGGTTCCGGGGGTGCGCGCATAAACGGAGCAGAGTGCCACAACAAACTAAGCACAAAACAAAAGCACATACACATCACAAAAAATCAGCCTCCCCTCAAATCCCCGCTGTGTCGAGCGCTACTAATCACAGGCCTTGTGTGGCAGCCCCACGGGAGCCTGCCGGACCTGCTCCTATCGGTGCGAGCGTTGGCTCCGAACCGTTTCGCGAACGGTGCAACACGTCCCGGGCGGTGGGACACACGGCGAATGAACACCGGGCGAATGATATCGCTTAGTGAAATGATAGGAAATTATCTAACAATTTGGCAGACGGCACGACGGGTTCTCCGATCGCCGTCTAAACACTGTAACCACCTCGGTGAACTTTGGCGCGATTGGGTGTAGGGAGGTGCATTCTGCGAAAACAATTTTGCACCTTCATCTTCGAATGCATTCACAAATGTGACCAACGCTTATTCTGTGCAGTATATTTACAACTCCTCCAGAAGATCATCGTTTTGAAATGCGTCACGTTCTGGATACTCTCGCAAACACCTCAAACAATTTATATTGATGTGCATAAACAACAAGCACACAAAAAAAGAACAAGCACGCTACAACAAAACATCAAAAGTAACATTTCCTAGACACCTCACCAGCCTGTTACCACAATACAATGGTGAGAAAGTAGTCACGTGCGGCCCATGATCGTCTGCTTGTTACGATCTCAAGCTCGATCAGCTTGTTTACACCTTATGTGTGTGTGTGTGAGTGTGTGCAGCACGCGAACACAATTCCACGACCGTGCTCCGTAACACCGATTACAACCCACGCATGCCACCCAGCCCAGAGGTGAACGCGTTTTTACGGTTCGATGACGATGACCGTCCTTGTACGTGAGCTGTTGCTGCTTTAGTTTTTTTCCGCTTCTTCGCTTCAAACCATTCATTTAGCCGTACTGTTTGCTCTCCCAGGTGTGGGAAGTTGGGCGCATGGTGTTAGATTTACGTAGATTATTTGCTCGTTCGTACGTCCAAAAGGAGCAATAAATGATGGCGGTGACATCTTCATCGACGGACGCGTTGTTCGTGCACTTTGTTGATGCTGGCTGTTGTGGGAGAATATTTCACGCCACCATGATAAAAGTTCTACATGGGTGGGGGCATCTTATGGAACACAGATAGTAATATGCTACGACATTTCAAATAATCCTTTACGGGAATTAGAACAATATGTTAAAATAAACATTGTTTAATAAGAAGTTTGCATTTCTTTAGA
>CM032177.1:24312390-24416440 GCA_018908115.1 Anopheles rivulorum | reverse complement strand
GGAAGTTGGGCGCATGGTGTTAGATTTACGTAGATTATTTGCTCGTTCGTACGTCCAAAAGGAGCAATAAATGATGGCGGTGACATCTTCATCGACGGACGCGTTGTTCGTGCACTTTGTTGATGCTAGCTGGTGTGGGAGAATATTTCACGCCACCATGATAAATGTCCTACATGGGTGGAGGCATCTTATGGAACACAGATAGTAATATGCTACGACATTTCAAATAATCCTTTACGGGAATTAGAACAATATGTTAAAATAAACATTGTTTAATAAGAAGTTTGCATTTCTTTAGATTATTTCCATCAATATCGATCAATGAAACATGAAACATCAATGAAAACTTATCTATATTGTTTAACTACTTATTGTTTATTACGCACAATGTTGTAGAACAAGAGGTTTCGTAGTTTCCTTATAGAAATCTTCAAAAATATTAAATATCGATGTATAATTTAATAAAAATACATTTGGTATTACAATTACATTAATCTGTACTTCTGTACGTCCATTAACTCTTATCTCTTACAATGGCGCCTTCATAACATTTTAATTACTCTAAAAAGACGTAAAATCCATCACAGCAGAGATCTCAGCTTCACGTGATCATTCAATTAATTTTTTGAACTGATTTCTCCAAAACTTTTAAAGTTCTATGTTTTATGGATAGTAAACGTTATGTCCTCGACAGTCCGAATTTCACCCCCCACCGGTGTGACCCACCATAAACGCAATTCAATTAACACGAGCTACAGTTTTATCGCTTGTCCTAAAAATACCAACCAGGACAACACCCTCAATGGGCCATGTTCAGCGTTGGCAGCAGGAAAGCGTCCAGAAAAGCCTGCCGTGTTGGGTTGAGAAACTAGTTTGAGACTAAATAGAGATCACCAAAAGGAAACAAACAAGAAACACTAACATGACATGAGCATAAAAATCAAACCAATGGTCAAAAACAAACCAAAATCAAGCGCAATCGCGCCCGGACCATTATTGTGAGCCCGATTCGATTCTGTCAAGATATCGATGATTTTAATTTGTTCCCATCGATGCTTGGGTTGTGATTGCTGCGACGAAACAAATATATGTTCTGGGACCGTTCCAACTGACCAGCTGGTGAAAAGAAAAAAAACGGAAACACTACGCTCTCCCTCACAAATTCAAACCACAAACCACCACCACCACCACAACCACAAAGACACCACCAATGGCGACGACGAAAAACTGGACCGAACCACAGTCGAACCCGTTGAAATGGAATCATTTTTCAAGATTTCCCCGTAGCTGCTCGATCTGCCGTTGCTCATTCCCCAAACTGATCGACTGGGAGCGAGAGACAGAAAAGCTGCCGACAAAGTCATCATCGGATCGGAGCAATCAGTGGCCGCGTCAACGAACATTAATATCCAGAGCCTAATCTTAATCTTCAATTTGAGCGGTTGACTTCTTGATGGGCCGCGTAGAGCTTGTATCGCGGTCGTATGATACAACCGAAACGTAGCAGGTGAGAACGCCACATAGCTGTAGTATAGTGCATAGTCGCGGCACTCTTGTCTCTTCGCATGCAGTACATCCTTACGTTTTGGTACGACCGCGACTACTGTTGCTTCAATCGCATCCGATGCAGGGCCGCGCCTGTACAGCTAGGGTAACGATTCAATAAATAATAATCACAACACGATCATGCCGATCGATACAGTTGGCGCAAAAACGCACCATCAATTACCCGAGGCGACTCCTCTATCGGGGCGCCCGCGGAGCACACCGGCAACGATATGAGTGACAGTGCAGCCCAGGCGCTCATTTCAACCCTCCGCCTGGCTAGGGTGCTTTCGCAGCTTCACTCTTCACGCCACGCACGGTGTAATCATTCCTCAGCAAACACGAGGCGCGCTCGGGTTTCGTTTTCGCGTATCGCGCGAATCGCGCGTTGTCGATGGTCGATGGAGTCGCTCGTTTATACGTTGATGTTGTTTTTTTTTATTCTTTCGCCGCGTTTATTTTTTTGTTGTTGTTGTACTCACCGTTCATTTCAGTTGCAGCCTGCTCGTGGCAAATTGCGAAATTATAAGCAGATAAGATAAATAGAGTCGAAGCATATTTATTTGCCATCGTGGGTGTGGCCAACCGAGCGCACCTCACCGAGGGTTTGCCCGGTGTGGCCAAAAAACTACAGAAGCATCACATCCCAACCGCACTCCCGAAGGGGGTTGTACGTATGAGCTTCCATCGTTTACCCCACAGCATGATTTATGACCATTCCACCTTCGATTCGAACAAGTTCCGGTTCGATTTGTGCTTGTTTGTGCATTGGAGCTTTATGTCTCCCACCGGCTATCGCTTCGCGGTTGCACCCCGACACTGGTGCACCAAGTAAAGTGCGAAATTGTGGGTTCTTTTCTCAATTAACTGTTTAGCTGGGTTGGCCACGAGCAGCTGAAAACGTATGGGATTATGATGGTTGTTATGGCCGTGCTAGGATGGGTATCGTTCGATGGGTTACATGCGATAATACCGATTGCTAGTGTCGGAAAGTAGATTATTAATGTTGGCGCATTTTATCAACCCACTGTCATATAACGTGTCAAAACAAATTATTCCTTCGCACTGAGTTCGTTATTCGTGTGTGCATCTTCCATGCCTTTTTTAAGTACTTAATAAAAGTAGGATGAACAGAATGCAATTCTACGAATATAGGAGGTTGTTCAAAAATTCTAGACTTCAAAACATAATCATGTTTACTTTCCATTAGCTATGTTTTAATTAATGTATGGTTTATCTACGGCAAGAGCTAAATATTGACCGTTTGTGGTGCGAGAAGGTCAATTTTCATTAAAATATTATAAAACAGTTCATCATTTAACAAAAGTATCCTTCATTGGTAATGGTCTAACAGTTTTGAGGCACGACTATTCAATGTGTATGTTCAGCTTGTGTGACAGCCTCCATAAATGAAAAGAACCAGGAAAGGCTTCTTTAAAAGCGACAATTGTTGCTAAAAAAGTCTCTATAAGCCAACTAACCAGCCAAATTCAATCAGAAATAGCGATATATTTCAAGGGTATCTTGGAATAATCAAGTGGAATTATTATTATTTTTTTTTTATTCATAAAGAACGGCCTGGCCGTATTGCTAAGTGGAATTATTATTATCCTGGAATTTCTACATACACGTATCGCGAACTTATGTTCAGTCTTTATAAATTTTATATTAAGTTGTTTATTTTATATACTTAACATAATAAAAATATATTTACACTTATTAACATCACCAACATCGTATTGGTTGCATTTGTCACGTAGAAATGTATTGTCAAATCAATTATCCGGGCATTTGCGGATCAACAGCATGTGGGTTAATCGAATTACACGGATAATCCAACCTGTAGCTATATTTGAATATGAAGCACTTGCAACGGTGTATTGCCTATGTTTTTATACTATTTGTTAATATTAAAACTAGTTTTATTCTATAAGCAAGAGTCATATAGAGCGAGTTTTCAAGCGCTTGGAACATTAATGACCAATATAACGGGGGTTAGGTTTTTGGTTCCAAACGAGATATGATTCTGATATACGATAGAATCTGGCAGTAATAACAAACATCAACCAAATTCGGGACGTCCTAGGAAAAACTTTATTTTACTCAATATTACCACAAACCATCATTTTATCAACCAGGCTTTTATGCAAAAGCTTAAATCGGTTGTCCTTTTCAGATCAAGGATAATCCGCTCGCCGGTTAATCATTCTACAGATAATCGAAGTTTTATTGTATTTTTAAATGCTACAGATTTGTAAATCTGTCAACTTGATAGTAATCCGCAACAAATTCAATTATTACTTTTATATAAATAATTCAGATTTGTATGATCGTTTCATCGTTCTCAAAAAATGCGATGAATGAGCAATGGTAGGTCGAGTACAATTCTTCGTATATTGCTACATGGGCTCATTTTCATATTGTAAAACTGAAAATTGGAAATAATTTCAACATCTTAACAGCTCTCATACACGCGCTTTGTTATGATAATTTCGCTACTTCCTTCAAATCAGACCGACCGACGTTGAGGAAGATGAGCAACACCCTTTTTTCCCATTTATTGCCATTTATCTTCCCGAAAGGTGTGACGAATCGGAAGAAAACGTACCTCTTTTGCCTCATGTCCAAAATGAGAAGCAAATACTCATAGTCTTCCGATCCTTCCATCCGGTAAAAGGGAAATGTGATACGGTTGTTGTGTTGCTCTTTTACCAAAGAAAGGCGAACTTGTACCACTTTAATGGCATGATTGTCCGGAAGTAAGAACCCTAACCGTTCCATTTTACCGTCCTCACCTGAGAGAATGATTCAGACGAACGTAGCTGTGGAGGTTCTCAACCACAGTTTAACGACAACAAAATTCCGGTTTTATCAGAATAATTGACAGACGAACATACTTGCTACTATGTGTACCTCGTGCAAGTTGGTAAAGTACGTTAAAATATAGACACCAAATGGATCGCTGAGCCAACGTGGCGCAACAACGTGGCTTTGGCTTTCGCCGCCCTCAACGCCGACATTGTTTGCTCGGATTAATCCGTGCGAGGATTTTCACCGCTCGGTGCACAAAACCCTTTAATCCTTCGGGTTTGTCAACATTGGGCGTCTAGCAAGCGCGTAAAAGCGCAATACGTAACACAGCGCTGCAAATACACGGCTACATGAATCGAGAGTTTTTGTGTTCTGAGCATGTTGCTTCACTTTTAGCAACTTTCTTTTCCAAACGTTACGTGTGTACGGTTGCTTGTGCCTTGGAGAATTGTGGTATATTTTTGACTAGCCCCTGACTAGTCAACGATCGTGTTGGGGGAGTGTGTTTGACAATCTGCACGGGATTAAGGGTTCTGATAATCTTCCAAACAGGCAGATGTATCGCTCAAACCGTTTGCAAGACGGTTGATTTCCAAATTATGGTGTTCGTATTTCGGTTTTAAACACCAAACGACAATTTGCACACAAAAACGGTTCATTGTATTAGGTGCTAAAGGATAGATAAATTAGCAATTGAACTCACTTCCATAACAGTAACATAAAAAACGCATGAGTTCAAAATTACCACAAATTTTGAAATCATTTACATGTCCTATACACAAATATTGCGTGTTAAAAGAAAACGATTTCAACGCCATATCATTGCACGAGCGTCATCGAGCTCATCCTCCATTGCTGTGGCTTCAATGTTGATTGTGTCCACTACCACTTCGACTTCGACGAATGCAACCCTCTTATTCGGTATACACACCGAAAACGCCAGGGCACCATATACACAAACCCTTACCCTACCTACCTTTAACAACGCCAACGGGTGTAATTCAACATTTCCCCTGACATTTTTTGGGAAAAGACGTTCTCACGATCCGGCGAAAATCTTCGCATTGAAAGGAAAGATTTTTTTTATTGCTACCTTCGCGAGGTTACTCTCTTATATATATACACACACACGCGTGTGCTCCATACCGATACATCGTCGTTTGCCAACCTACAATCCACCCGATTGACCCTACCCAACAGTACCACCCGTACGTGAGCCGATACGCGAGTCTGCCGACCCAGAATATGGCATGCTGTTGTTTGGTTGACGGAAAGCAAACAGCATAACTATGCTCCCTGCCATGCGGTGACACATACCGTCACACATACCGTTTCGTATGAGGGGGCTGGGATTCGATAACGACGACACATATTTAGTGGGACAAAGTTCGATTCGAATGGAACATATTTTTTAGAAATCATTTATGAACGGTCTAAAATTTTAAGTAAAAGGTTGATAACTAGATATACCCAAAAACCAAGGCATTTGAAAATTAACTAAAGAATAACCAATTTATTGTTTTGTAATTTCTGGATTCAGATATTATTATACGATAAATTCCTTAGATAAACATTTTTTATAGTTAATTATATATTACTATTAGTCAATCCATATTTTACTGATTACATGAGAGTTATATGGCATCAACTACATATCAACTCTTTCAATCCTTTCAAATAAATCGTAATTCAGTTTATAGTTTTAAAATTTGTATTAAAAAAAGACATAAGAAAGTGTTGGAGCTTCATTAAAGAAGATACTTTAACAAATTTGTTTCTTCCTGATCTACACGCAAAGTTGTGCAGTGTGCACTTGATAATACATAATGGTAGGTCGTTAAATTTATGAAAGTTTCAGAACATTGCTGTTATCACCGAGGTGTGATTCGATATTGCGGAGCGTCTACGAATTTCAATGAAATCTCCAGTTTCACTAGTGTATCTTCTCCCAAATGCCATTTTAAGAGTTGATCTGTATATAATATATTGTCGTTACAATATATTGTCTTCAATGGCAATACGGTATGTATGCCCAATGATATCATAATAAAAAAACAGCAGGAGAGAAAGGACATTTTTTAATAGTAAACTAATTGTCAATTTGTTAAGGGTAATACGTTAAATTGTTGCCATTCTATACAAAAATGAAAAAAATGGGTGACGTCCAGATGTCACATTGCATTGCAAAAGTCAAAGATATCAAGAAGAATATTTCAGAATTTTGAATAGACGATAAAATGCTATTCGAGATAATTATTTTTTCATCCATTTCAAGAACTGATTGGTCAGATGCCTTAAGATTTTTAGAAAATTGAATTAAATAAAAGCATCTCAAGAAAGTCTAGCATAGGCACGCGTGTTACAACCTCAACCAGTACCATTCAATACTTTGGGTATTTGTTAATTTTTTTATCTAATATCATTGAAACTATTACACATCCCGCTGTGTTGTAACACATTCTATTCGAAACAGTATGGCTCAAACATCGCCTAAACTCCTTTATTCTTAAATATCACTTCTAGCTATTTGCTCATGAAAACCATTCTTGAAATGTTTAATTTTTCATAGTACCATAATTAAAATTAAAATCTGTCTGTGATTATTGTTTATGTGCGGTATGCATGCATTTACGCATTTGTTGACCTTGTACGCGTTCATGCATCTGTTCACCGATTTCATCGGTCCGGTCATACCCTCATAAGGCAGCATCTACTGCTATTGTTAGGTTAGAAGCTTGATTTGGTTCGATAATTACACTTTACGCTAACGTATGCAATTAATGATGCAACTTCGGTAGTTGCCGGAGATTTGATTTTAACGGACGCTGCATCTGATCGCTTGCGTACTAATTGTATCACCCTCCGCAGAACATCATGCACATTTACATTAATGCACCCTCTTCGCTGATTTTATGAAAAATCACCAACGCAAGATCAACATGCACGCAGTAAATGCAGCTCAGCTGCACAAGAAAGGTAAAGGCAAATACGATGCGTCGTCGATGTACGGCGCTGTATTACGAATGCGGAATAGGACATTATTCAACGTCACAATCCCGGCGAGTGTGTGAGCTCGCACGGAAGAAATTTCGACGGGTGGAAAATCCTCCTTCGGCATGAGTGCGCACTGCGTGCAGCAACGCTTACGGCAAATTCCTCCAGATGTGGCACAAGAAGCAACAAGAACAACCACATTCGATCGCTGTCGACGTACCAGGCGTCGTCGTCCTTCACATTTTGGGGTGGTTGCCGTTACCGAAGGGTGGAATTTCATCCCTCCAGTGAGTGAATCTCATTTCCCACCACTCTTCTTCGAACCGCCCAGCCGCCAGCGTACCTACGTTTGCTTACCCAGCTGCTCCGTTCTGGCGAGTTAGAGCATCCGTAAATATTAATTACGCCGTCTTTTATTCGCGCAAGGTAACTGCGCCGGCGTCGCTTCTGGGTATGTCGAGTTTCCCCCATTTCCATCGCCCTCTTGTACGCACCAATTCGTCTTCCTTGACAATCTTACGTGTATGTCGATGCAAACAAAAAAAAAAACACGAGCCGAAAAAGAAATAGTAAAACCCACCAGCAGGGGTCTGCGTTGGGATGGATGGATTTTCTTCCCGATTTTTCCCCCTTCTGCACTCGTTGGTGTGTTGGTGAGCAGTTTGGGCATAATCACCGCTTTACCTGTGCTCCTTTTCCATCGGCTTACTGTGAAGACGCTTCCCTGTGTTGCACCAATCGTCCCCTTTTCGCTCGGGACCGGTTCCGTTTTTGCGCCCCGACCCCTTCGGAAGTGGCGTTAAGATTCTCCCTTATATTTTTTTCCTTTTTCTATTGCATTGCCACCCTACCTCCCGCTAACGCCACCATTTACACGGCCCACCGTAAAGCACCCGTTTCCGTGCAGTCCCTTTTCCTGTTCGAGATTTATTTTGTGATTGCTCGAGCGATCGAGCCACACCTTGTGGGAAAGTTTTCCACTGCCGAGCATAGCGATAGCACCGCGTTGCGAAATGTGCGAGGTGTACTCACAGTCCCACTCCAACATATATCTTAGGCTCTCGCTCTTGCCTTCATCAACAAGTTTAGTTAGTGTCAAAAAGCCGACGGGCGTTTGTTTTCGTTGGGGGACCTTCTCCGGTGCGCAGCGGAGGTCCTGCAAAATGCATCGAAATGTTCGCCTCATGCATTCGTTCCTTTTTCCTTGCCGGACGATTTCCTTGTTAGGGTTACGAGCGATATCTGACTCCCAGTTGCGATCGTCTGGGAAAGTGGGCAGATGTTGAGACTGATGATGCAAACGATTTACCTCAGTTCCACACTCGTTTCAGCTCGGTAGTTTGATCTTTGAACGTTTTTTATTTTTTTTTTCTCGTCAGTATTACTTTTTGATAATGACACCAAGCTTCCTTTCCATTCAAGCGACAGTGATGCGCTTTACCAATCGTTTGTTTTTAAATGCCATAAATCTTCCAATCCACGCCGCATAACTTTCTACCTTGCCCAATGAGGGGACAAAACATAAACTATTGATTAAAGTATCGCGAAACGAATTTATAGCAATGCAATCCGATGCAAATTCCTTCCTTCCTTACTCTTCGCTACGTTTTTTTCCATTGTATCAACCCCATTCGCGACTTAATAAACTAATCGCCCACACATGCCACTCTCAGCCCGATAACAAGCTGCGTCGGTGGTCCAAATTGTGGGTCCTGCGTGCGTTTGCAAAGCGACAGACGAACTCCAACGCCAAATACCTGCGCAAAACTGTCATCCGTGAGATGATGAATAAATTACTGCTTCGTATATCGTTTCTGTCTCTGTCGGTTCTAGTGTGTGGACCAACTCATCCCATGCAGATCGCGACGCCTGCCTGCATAGGACGGGAAATTACTTTGCTTACATTCTCCAAACACACATACGATCACGGCAGACGACAGACGATCGCGTGGATGACTAGCGCTACGGAAGCATACCGTTGGGAACAGGGTGTAGGCGCGAATTCCTCAACCTCTCTTCTTCGTGGGCGTTCGTCCCGACGCACATGTGAAACGTGGGTGAGTTAATGATTTGTCATTTATGCCGTACAATGTACACTAATTCACACCCTTGCTTGCATGAGCCGGTAATGCTTGCCAGACGCACTTGAGGCCGGGGGAGTGAATATGTACAGTGGTGCTGCACTGCAACCCATTCAGTGCGGCACAAAAGGCAACGTACTCCAGCAAGAGATTCCACACTGTCTGTGGTAGTGACATTTTAAATTCCATATCAATTAACAGGTGACATTGTGTTCGGATTGCACCGACTGTTGTCTAAGGAAAGTGTCAATCGATGAATTGTTCATCAAACATCATACGCGTGGAATTCCAATCCTCCCCGATGCCGAAACAATGATTGATGCAAACAATTTGTATTTTTATTTCAACTGCAAATTGGCTTTAATCGGCAACATTTTCACACGATTGACATCCGCCTACAACGTACGAGGTAAAAACGAATAAAATATAATCTGTGTTTTTTTCCTTTCACAGTCTTTATAACAAGCAACGTCATTGAATCATATTTCTCCGACTTTATAAGCTTCATAAATCATCTCACGGTTGTGCGGGATTTCTTTGATATCGTTTGCGACAGAAACAGAAATTTAAATATAAATGTTAAACACTTCAACAGGCTCACAAACTTCCAACCCCACAACTGTCCTGCCGATCCACGACCGACTATTATCATGATTATTGTTGTCTGCAGGTCTCCGAGCTAGTGAATTGGCTGTGCGGCACAAAAAAGATGCCCCTTTATCATGTTAGTCCAACGCCTCCACTCACTGGCGGCCATGCTAGACCAGCTGGCATCTTCGTAAGATCACCCCCAGACCGATGGCAGCTGTGGAATCGCCTCAATATTTATACACTCAATTAACGCCGAAAATATGCGTTTGCGACAAACCCATCCGTGTCTCCGGCTAAGGCTTAGGATAGAAAATAGTTTCATACCACCGGGCATGAGGATGACCCGACGCCCACGTGCACCACCCAGCGCGGCAAAAACGACCTGCCAGGAACGCGCCCGGAGTTGTGGGGCCATTCGGAATGAACGGAATCCCTCCCGATGGATCCCAATCAGGCGCGGTGCGATACCGATTGTCACCGTCAGCTTGTCTCGCACGGATCTCCTTTGCTTTACCAAAGAATGTGATATCTTGCTGGTGAAAAAATATCTTTGCCTAACAAAAGACCATTCACCGGTGATGGGTTCAGTCGCCTTCGATCGCCAGGTGTGGACGTCGTCGTTCCATGACGTGACGATTCGTAGGTGGAGAATGGAACACCAAATTAATGACCTTCAAGATTTCTTACCAAACGAAAAAGATTGAAAATCTTTTCATCAAAAGTACAATCGACGACGATCGACGAGTAACCTATGAGCTGGCTTGGTAGAATATGAAAGAAGATAAAAGTAAACGCATTTCATAAAAATCCAGCATATTTAAATAAAATAATAATTATCTTGGCGATTCATCACCTTTTTATCATACACATGAGCATTTTGTGCTTCAAATAATTATGGATAATTATATGATATTTCAGAAAAATCCACAAAAAAAACAAACCATCCTGATTAGGGCAGTTCGTAAATTGCTCTGTGTTCTTTCCCCACGATGCCAAACCGTGACAACTTCATTTGTCGATCCACGATCAATCCACTGAAAAACCGCTCAATCGCCCGTGAATGGAGATTGAGAAGATCACTGCTGTTGCTCGGCACCGTCGTCGGCTATCCTCAGCCGTACGCTCGCTGAACGCTTAACGTCTCAATATGCGAATCGGTCAGCGCTCGAATGCTGCACCATCAATCAGTTTCGCCGTTTCGCAAACCGACAATAAAACCCATTCAAAGCTTACCGCCGATCCGTCGCAACGTGTGCGGCTTTGCCCTCGTCCTGGTGACATTATGCCCGTGATAGCCGTGCCCAACGCACCGCGGATCGGATCGGTCTGGTGATTGAGAATCACGGGAACAGCAACAACAGAAAAACGAAAAGAAATATGCAAATGCGATTTTCAAGTCTTGGGGAGATTTTGTGATTGTAAGTGATGGGGTTCCTTGTTTTGCTCTTTTATTTGTTTTGTTTCTTCTACCGGCAATAGAAGATCATAATTTTGCAGCTCTTTAACGTTGGTTGCGCGTTGAGCACTAGCTGATGTTGAATGAGGAGCATTAAATATTTAAGCCTTCCGATTGACGGCTGCCCGGCTGGATGTTAGTTAGAACGTGATCCGAAGAACGGAATCATATCGAGCAATATTAAAATTAACACCCAAACAGCCAACACATCAACGAACTTCCAAATGTAAGCATACTCAACCTCAACAAAGGTGCAACGTTGGACGTCGATCTTGCCCGGTGCGTTGCCAACGACCTTAAGACGCACGATCAGCTGTTCTGATCCGAGTTTCGGACGAGCTTGAGAGCGAGGAGTGTGGGGTTTTCGATATTCTCTGCATCTTTTCTTTCGTCCTTTGCGATCTTTTTTCCACCCCGACTTATTCCAATGCGTTTCATGGTCCTCCAAAACGCATCGGTGCAGCTTTGGGACGTATTGATGTTTCTCGTTTCATTTAAAACTGTTAGTGAGTGAACGAGACGCATGTATGCTTCTTGACACATTTACGTTAATACGGCAAACGAATCTGCCCTTTAAACTTGATTGTGCAGTTAAATGCAACGTTACATTGTGTGAGTGCCATGCAGTTGCCGTACAGTTGCCATTATTCTGTTCCTTTTAACGCTTGGCTATACCTTTGGTCACAAAAAATGGAAGGAAAAAAACATTAATTTTGGATCTACGAAACGAAGGAAACTGCAACGTAACACCGGTCGAACGAGATAAAGGGCATTTGCTAGGGGGCAGTTTATTTTTTTCTTTCCTAATTGTAAATCACGTCCCTAAAGGTAATGGATTTGTAGATTCGATTTGTTTTTCGGTGAGTTAAGTAGAAAATTTCTTGCGGGTTTCCCGTTACGCTCAAATCAGTTCAAAATGCACAGCTGATGAATGAAGTGAATGATCGCTATTAATAATACGAAATATATGCATTGAATAAAACAAGAGGAGCAGTTATTTTTTGCTGACAAGAATAAATCGATATATCTCTTGAACCTAGACAATAGATCAAAAATTTATTCGTTTTTTTTCTTGACATATTTTTTGTCTTTTATAAAATTTTTTTCTTCTAGTATAAAATATAAAATATGTAAAATATAGGCTGCTAGTGCTTTACGGCAAAGTAAAATGAATATCATTTTAAAAGTGCCAACACACACAAAAATCAACATTGAATATCTCATCAACCTTTGCGCAAATGGTACAACTCATCCTTCAACTGGCATGTGCTCAAACCTACCCAAATATTGACAAGGCACGCGCTACACTCGGTCACAAAATTGCGCATATCCTTCGTACGCATGGACGCATTCTGTTGGAAGACTCAAAATCCATTACCAGCTGAAAAGGATCTTTGCCCTAAGGGTCCTACCTCCCTGTACACTCACATGCGACTGAGATGATTCGAATCATTTGTTCCATTTTCTTGTGAGATGTACACGCACGGCGAAAGTCTATGTTGTCCAATTTCTACCTGGTCGAAAGGACGAAGCTAGGACATTCTTTTAATTTCCTTCTTCGTTCGTTACGCACCTTCACCCACAATCCCCGAGCAGGGAGATCCTTCAGTTCCGACCTTTCGTACGCCACACCGTAACAAATCCAGCATCAATCTGGTATATTGATGTTGCCAAGGAAGCAATCATCATGGATTGCAGCACAAAAAAACTCGGATCTGTACCAATATGTAGCGTGAGCCTTCTTGCAATTGTTCGCTCAGCTGCCATTTAAGCTGCTTTCTTGTGGTCGTGTGCTCATAATTTAGATTCCGGGTGCAGATTTATCCGTTTCATCGCTGAGTCGCTTCTTAGTTGTGGCGCGATATTTTCCGTATGAAAAACTTAAGGTTTGAATATTATTTTCAGTTTAAATCACTAGAAATCCTAGACATTGTATAAGAATTTTTATTTTAGACTTTTGGGATGAGTAGTCCTTTACGTGAAATGCTTATATAATGCTTTCTTATATAAGCTTAGACCTATGAAACCAAAACATCAAAAAATAAAAAAATAAAACAATTTCTAAAATTTTTCTATAAATATATTTTAATAAATTTCTAAAAAAATAAACACTTTAACTTAATTTGATTATCCAAAACCGTACCCGGACTGAGCATAAACACCTTTCCATTCATCATACATTGCGTCCGAACAAATGTTCCAGCGACTAAATGCAAGCGATGAACTTACCGTCATGTACGTCCAACAGTGATCGTTACAAAAGACAAATTGTGTAAACAAAGCTGATGACACGCTTTCCGAAAACCCTCCGCCGCCGTGGGCAGCGGTTTTTGTTCCACAGACAATGTGCCGCCATCGGTGTCCCATTCAGCCACCTTCGGAAGCGATCCTTTCCTACCTGAGCCCTACCCATACACTGCCCTGGCCCGCCATGTGTCCGAGCGATGCGTTGCGTTATCGAATTTACAATTTGTAGCCTTCCGTAAGCTGTCAAATAGAGTGCGATAACAACAAAAAAACAACACAAACGGCCCAAAAGGTAAACGAGCACCTTCGAAGGATGTTTATCGGAGCTGAAGATCCTCTAAAGATGCTGACAGCGTCCACAGCGAACGATTCTTGTTCTCCTTCTCGATTATCGATCTCCAAGCATGGCATGCTGCAGACGACGGCTGTATGGTGGACAACGGCCACGAGATGAGTTTATGTATACCACACGACTAAAACACGATGAGGGATGATTTACGATCGCAACAGTCCGACCCGATCCAACACAACACGCCAAGATCGCGCTTATTATGTGCGCAACGTGGTAGTAACATCGAGAGCTGTGTCTCCGTCACGTTGTCAACCAGCGTGAATTATAGGCGCTGGTATTGGTGGCATTGGGAAATTAAATCAGCACTGTTCCAAGCGAGCAGCGCATTCTGGAAGCCGTCCATTAGCTGCTAGGTAGATGAGTCAACGTTTTAAAAAAAAGCTGTGAAATGGACCTGGTGTAAGTGTGGTTTACATATTTACTTTAACCGAATCGTCGAACATTCTGCCGGCAACATCATGTTTGTCCGATTATGGTAATCGGGGTGGATAAATCCCAGCAAACCCATCTCCTCAGTCGATCGGCCCCGATGGTGATGAGAATGTAAAATTGCACTAATGTAGCACTCGAACGCGGCCATAGATCGCGTGGAGTAAAAAGGCATTAAGCTCATCGCCATCATCCCTTCGGCACAACCGGTTACGGAGCCGGTGTTTTGGCCTCCGAATGGCATGTAGCTTCGGTTGTGCGGGGTATGATTTACGAGTGACCGAGCGAACCGATAATATAAATGTTCTACCGATCGGGAACACATGTTTACAATCGGGTCCACCGTCGGAAGATAATCACCGGCCGGGCTACATTATGTGAGCGTTTGTTTCGATAAGCGCCGATAAGAAGGCTCCCATCCCTCATGACATCGTGTCGTTCACCTCGTGGGATGAAATTTTGGTTTGCTTTTTTCACGCCCCACGAATTCGGTCATATTCAGGTTCAGTCGGCGAAATTGGACCCCCCAAACTAATTGCTTCAGCCAAAAACGACTCAATTTTCTTCTTATATATTCCAAGCGTTCAGTACTCGCCAGTAGTTGTAGCACTAAATGGCTACAACTTTACGAGCTAATTTTTAATGTCTGCCAAATTAAATCATTTTGCTGTATAATTTTCTAAATGCTTTTTATTCGCAGGAAAGAAAAAACCACAACGAATTCTAACATATTCCAAACGCTTGCCAAATGATGGTTCCATCCATCTGTTCTACAAAACGCACCAAAAAAAGAACAAAAAAGATTAGTTTTCCTTTGCACAGTGAATCGAAAACATCTTTATGCCACCAATGTGTGGCGTCTGTGCTGTAGTGAAGTCGGCCCACAAGTGTAGCGTGCGGTGGAATCCCAAAAAAAAAAACCAACGCTCCTTCGTAAAACAGAAACCTACATTCGGAGATAAAACATTCCTCCCCCGTATATGTAACAGCACCACGGAACCATAAAATGGATTGAAATCAAAGCAAACAGTGTGCACGGGTGGCTGAGTGTGGGCCAGAAGGTTTGGGTCGCGTAAATCGGTCCTCGGTGCTTCGGTGGTTCGGTTTAGCATTTCATGAGCCCGTGGTCACTCCATGGCCATCTTGAACGAAACAAATTGGATGCCGTGGATGTGAAGCTGCTTTAATTCTCTCCTCGTGCCGCGAACATAAAGTAAAAGGGCACGTACACGTATGGGGCGAGTGAAGGTGGTTGCGGCTAGATTCGCTACTTACACCGCGAAGAGGAATCGGAAGCTATCAAATTCAATTATACTTAATGAATTCAAGCGAGATGCATTTTAATGCTACTATCCTCCCCCCCACCACTCCCCCACCACAAAAGCGGTTGGGCTACGATATCTGATATCGTTCAGTGCTGCAACCCAGCAAAAAAAACACGCACTAACACAGTGTAATCGAGTCTAGTGTTTGTGCGATGCAGCGCCAACTAGCCGATCACCAGTGGCCACAAACCGGCAGCGACGAAGGTTTTTGCAGTTTCGTAGTAAACGCACACATTAGAATTGTTAATGAAGCACATGTTCCGGCAAAGGAAACGAAACGAAAAAAAAACACACACACACGCAGCTGAACTTCGCCATCCAGCTCGTCTTCCTGCTTTATATTTTTGTGAGAGCAGTCGCTGTATTGTAGCGGTTCCCGTTTGACCCTTAACGACGATGCCCCACCCACCCAGTTACCCAGTGGCCACCCGCAACAGGGACGGCATAGAAATAGGGTGAGAATGTCGAAATTGTTTCGCTTTGCACTCGATGCTTCCACCCTACCGGGTGGCAGCGGGGACGATAGTGACACCGGGCCGAGGATTGGTAGGACCGGGCGAAGGAGCGACGGGCAGCAAAACACGTGCTAGCTGCGTTGAGTTCTCGAGAGTTCAGCACGGCCCAGTTGTTGCATAAACGCACGCAAAGCGACGCGAACTGGAAGCGTCGACGTGTCGCGTTTTTGACGTACGCAGGACGTATGTTTGATTCATGTTTTGTTGGGGTGGTCTTAGTTTATTGAGGAGATTTTTGTTTTTGTTTTCGCTTTGCTTATAGAACCGTCTAGCGTCTATTGCGAATGGTGTCGAATGGTTCATAATTGTCACGCGGCAACATTCTGCATAGTTCCAGAAGAAAAAAAAGGTTTCTTCTTCATCGCACAGCGGCAAAGATGTGATAATTCGATCGGAAGGAATTTTGTATCATAGGGTCATAACATTAGGATAGAAACCACCGTTTTCATTAAAATCATCATCGGAACCTGACGCAAGCAAACATTTACTGTAGTTCCTTATTAAAAATGTAAAAATATCGATGAAAAAGCTCGAAATACGTATCCGCGACTGTAATCGTTGTTGATTTCATTTCATTCTAACATGTACTCCGTTAACCTTTTAAAAATTAATCAAAAATGATAACTAAATATCAACACTAAACAAAGTAATAAACGTTTCCGGAACGAACGAAACTAATCATTCTTGAGAATATTTATTTTTAATAAAAGAATAAAATTCAAACTCGCTCAAGCTAATACATGGCTCGGAAATTGTTATTAGAAGTATAAGATTTGAGCTGTATAATGAACAGTCTCGTTGGTGCTCACATGCGACATCCACGATAGTTCAAAAAACGTTTCGTATTTCATCCAAAATTGTCAATCATAATTTGATGGCATCAGTAAAAAGTTACGATCCACCGTTTCGGAGGCGAATCTAAAGTTTGAAACACGCTCATCGACGACCCAGAAATAGTCTAGGAAAGCTTTCGCTCCCAACCATTTCCGACTTGTCGCCAAAATTGGATCACAGTACACACCCACACGCGAGCCATGCTCATAAACTAGCATGTATGCACACACAAACAACAGCAAGCAAAAATGTCGTAAAACCGGGCATCACATGCAGAAGCAAGCCCGTTTAGTGACATTCCGGCTCGTGGGGCGTTTATCAATCGAACTAATGGAAGTCAACGGCAAACGGTGGAGGTAATGATGACCTAGAGCATGGATAGTCCACCAACAAACAAGGCAAGCGCATGAAGCGAAACCAGCAGATCAGATTCCGGCAGCAAATCGATAGAAGTATTATGCACCATCAAGACGGAAAGCCAGGCGCATAATAATAACACCAAAGACGAAGACACACAAAAAAAAACGCGAACGCTCACACGAACGCCCGGACGAAAGATAATAGAAGCGATGCTGAACACGAAACATCATCCAGTGGGCCGAAGTAGTGAAGTAATTTATTTCTGCGGTAAAACGTGCAGTTTGCTATTCCTCACCATAGGGCCCACGACACACGCGAAACGGTTGCCGAATTCCGACCAGAATCGTTGGTGCCGTTGGTCGTGGAGAGAACTGTGTAGCCGTAAGCTGTTACTTCGTCCTGCACGATATGGCAAGGGATATGGCCACGACGTGGTAAGAAACGCCGCTTTTACGACGTTACTTTCCTCGCTATCCCACACACATTTGTACGATTTTCTACGCCCAAATTTTCTTCCAACCCCTTGTGCGATCGCCAGCTTGCTAAGAAGATAAATTTAAAACGGAAAACATTTTTGTCATCCTTTTTGCAGCAAAATTGCCGATCAGCCGCATTCGGAGAATTGCTGTATCATCCAAAAGCTATGCGTCTCAATACCACGTAGCCTAGATTGCATCCCACCTACGTAAGAACGTCATCGTCGCCTAAGGAGTCTATGGTGAGAAAATTCGGCGGAAAAGGTTATTTCGTACTACGACGCAGAAAATCACCGAAAGTATCGAAGGGTGGCGACTAGAGTAGTGTAAAGGAATTTGGTCCTTCGGGGGAAACGACAACTTCGTCAAAGCTTCTCACTCCGGACAATGCGAAGTCATTACGCAGCGATGAATCAAGCAGTTTAGGTCATTCCGAAAGGTACGGAGGGTGGCAAACTGTTGATGTCGTCCAATAAACTCCTTAAGGTTCTTGTACTAGACGAAGAAATTGCAGCTGCGTCATTTTAATGTGCGATTTTCTTGTGTTCTACGAATAATTTTTCTCAAGTATTAGTAATTTTTATTGAATTAAGGATTTTAAATATTCCATTTTCTCAGAAACAATCGATAATGGTCATGAGAACTTTAACAAAAGAGAAGGATGAATCATGAGCATATAAAAGAAATGTTTTTTTTTTATATTTTGAACACGTATAGCACTATATAATTCGAATCAGAGAACTCGTCTTTTAAATGGAATATGATATTCTAGGGATACTCATACCTGTAATAAAATTATCCATTATTTTATATCACCATTTTATACCGGAACATACGACCAGTTGTGAATACAGTTGCGTATAATGCGTGATCACCCCTGTAGGGTCGACGGGGTACACCGATCGGTTCCATCGCATAAATTTGACCAAAATTCCACCATCTACGAAAATAATCCTCATTGCAAATGGCCGTCCCTGCTGGTCGTTCAGCGTCCCAACCGCCCTGTTTGCTCCCGCATCAAGCACACCGTCATATCAAGCACGCTTATAATCTCGGCAGAGACCCCTTGCGCAAGGACCAACGGCAGACAGCGAACCATCCAGCGATTCAAACAATAGGCTTGAATAAGCAAAAAGCAACATGACATGGTAACATGACATTGCTAGAAGATGTGCTAAACCAGCAGCTGTGTCAGGCCACGGGTCCAAACAGCCGTGCCATCATTATCTTCCTCACCGTCCCGTGAAGATTCCGGCAAGCCGCGCAAAGACTCGCAGCAAAGGGGGAAACACATACACAATGCGTACACATAAAAAATAACAGATTTAGTCCTCATTCGGGCTACAGCTTTTTAGCGCCAGAGGTCCTTAAGACACGGGCGAGGGATAAAACGGTAAAAAAAAAAACTGGAAAAAGGTGCACAAGACGACCGAAGTACGGGGCCAAAGGAAATGAAAAATGAAATCATTGCCTTTGCAAAGGGAAGGAATGTCAGGCGCAAGGGAAGACAGTATAGCGACAGGAAGGAAGGATGAAAAGTGCGCAATTTCCGCCCAGCACTAGCGCTGGCGGCGAAGGGGTAGGACCCGTTTCGTTGAGCGTTCTTCATGAAACAGGGAAAAGACCCGGAAAAACCGGTCCACAACAAAAGCGCGCGAATTTTCTTCGGCCCTGATGTCTTGTCTCTGCGATTGTGCACACAATTTTCAAACAAAGAACTCACCCTTGGGGTGGAAGATTTCGGGCAATAGGAAGGGAGACTCGAATTTCCTCACACCTCTACCACAGCAAGTAGCGATATTTGTGCTCGCGATCCTGTTATTGGATGTAGCGCAAAATGCGATCATCCCTTTCGAAAAATCGCTACTCCAACGAACGTTCATTTCTCGGACCGCACCGGATCCTAAACACACGGTAAGCAAAACGTGCTCCGGAAGCGGTAGAAACAGCAGAAACAAAACAAAAACAAAAGCGTGCTAAGCCGGCGTTTGCGTATGTGTGCGTGGTATGAGCACGTGAGCTTCGGCATTCGCACTCGGCAGCAGACGCTTCGGGTATGTGAAAGAGACGAAACATGCGTGCGAGCGAGCCAAACAGTGTACCGAACTACGTTTGCTTAGGTGCGAAAAGGAACAGCGAACGAACCGCGCACGAACGGGAACGAGATGGTGCGAAGCGATCCCACTATTGCCCGTGCTCAGCAAGCAAATACGAACGGGCGATTCGTTTTCAAGCAAATCTCGAGCTGTGGTTGAATTGTGTTTTCCAATAATCGTTCTTCTTTTACCTCTCAAGCGTGCGGACGTGCGTCGTGTTCCCGTTTCCACGCTAAACTTCGTTTCGGTAGTCTAGCGCAGTAGGCGACGTTTTTCGTTTTGCAGGTTTTTAGAAACGGGGACCTGCTTTCAGTGTTGTAGATGACAGAAAATATAGGTGAATTATTAGTGTGTAGTAGTATAAAACCCGCGCCAACAATTTATCGTAATATCGTACTCCGGGCATGATTTCTATTCGCGCGCTTTTCTAGTGAGTAAAGTGAGCTCTGTCCACACGTGGCGGTGGGTGATAGTTGCTGCGGAATAGTCCGACACTCAAGGATAAATCCTTCTCGTTACATCCTCTGGCATGAGGTGTTTTAAATGCTGTGATTTGTGACCATCAGCTGTTTGTGGCGGGTAAAAGAAAACAAGTTTCATCCTATACTACGGCATATGCAAATCGAGTCCTGCCGAAACGTGAAGGATATCATACATTGATCGTTGCAAGCTCTCGCCGGTATATGAATGCTGTACGCAACAACACAATTTCGACAAAACTGTGCCAAGCAAAGGGTGTGCAAAACTTATAACCCCGTGTGTGACCTTTTTTGTTCCGAAAAGTGAAGCAAAGTGCCGTAATCTCGTGCTTGTGTGCGTATTTGCCAGGATCGCGATCACATTTCAACGTGCCCGTTCGTGTACAATTCATCACCAGGCCAAGCTGATCGGAGAGGTAGGTCTGTTTGTAAAAAAAATATTACGCCCGTAACTGTGCATTATCAGACCCGGTGTGCAGAAGAATAGCATCAACAACAAAAAATAAGCGTAAAGGCAGCTCATCGAATCCACCCGATACCCCTTCCAAATGACGCACCTATCGGCAGGACACTACGTCATGGCAGCTGTGTAAAAACATCCGACACACAGTCGCAAACCATCTTTACCGATCATCTTTTAGAGGTGTGTGTGTTTGTGTGTATATTCTGTAGCGCGTTGCTGGCACAACGTTCTTTGCCGGTGTTTGCGGTGCTGTGTGCGTGATTGCTCGTGTTGGTTAAGCATTAGCGGAAAACATGTTAAGCGTATGGTGAAAATCGGCGCAAACACAAAGTCAAGTTTTCGCGTGTTTTTCTTTCCACCACACAACTTGCCGATGATCTGATCGTGCCGTTTCTATTGTGCTTGGTTTATCGTTATCAGTAAGAGTAGCGTTACAGATGTCCTTACCGTCCAAATGTGCTTCGAAAGATGCACCAACCATAGCTCGATAACTAAGTGCAGTGTGTAAATGCAAGCAAAGCAAAAGTAAAAGAAAAAAATCCTCCAATATCCAACGCCATACTAACGCGCATCACAGCTTCCTAGCGTGCCCTAGCCGGTTTCGGTGATGAAAAGTTTGATCTGTATGGAAGTGTGTAACGAGCGTTGTTTGTCAGTGAGCGCGTAAAAGTTCGTGTTAACAAGACACCCTTCGATAAGCGGCGCAAGATCGGTGGTCAAGGAGAAGCAAATTTGCGCGCAACAAATTTAAAACACGAAGCAACACATCCAGCCCCAACGTTAAGGCGGAAGATATAAATTCAACCCATGCATGGTAAGTGGAAATATCACTGTTTTTTTGTTTGTTTGTTGCATCACCATCTGCGATGAGACTGCGATCCCGAGTGCGACACATCTTGCTTTGATCGAGGGGCGATCCACAGTGGAGCAGCTTTCATAGGCAGATGGTCCACAATTCGATGTGTGTTTCGTTTTTTTTTTGCTGTATAAATCGTCAAATGCCGCCGGCTAACGAGACATTGCCTTTAGCGAACGGCTTGAATGTCGAAATTTAGTTTTTTTTCTCCTGTTCAATATTACTTTTTTCATGTTAAGAACAAGAAGTGAAGGGTTTTATTCGAGAAGATCACCTCCCGCAAAGGGACATTTCGTCCAGTGGGTGCTCCATCACACAAAATGCGCAAATACAAACAGGAAGAGCTTATAAAAAGATCCTTCCTCTTTTCCCTACGCTTAAGAAGCTCATGCCAGTGCGGCGGAGCTTTTCTTCGCGATCCTCGCTCATTCCGACGGGCGTGGGAAGAATCGTCGCCGGATCTTGAAACCATTTATGTCGGGCGTTGTTTTTCACCGCTTCACCTCATTTGTTTCCACTCCAGAGGCCTTCCTTTTCTTTTGTGCATATTTTAAGCCGAAACACATTTGCCTAACTTCATTAACTGATCGCCGGCTGTTTTGGTGGCAACGCTCACACAGAGACTCTCTCTATCTCTCTCTCTCTCTCGCGAGAGTGTCGCGCCCTTCTCAGGTCGGGTGTTAAACTTACGAAATTGATGCTGCCGGCCGCCAATCTGTTTTAAAGGTGCCCTTTTTTTCGGTCGCCGCACCGGACAGGAAGTGATGCTGATTACGCCCGGAGCAGCATCCATCGTGTCTACCTTATCGTTTCCCCATTTTCAAGTTCCCCCTCGAAAGATTCAGGGCACTCACACATGTGGACGTAGAAAATTGTCCCACGAGTAACGCCCGCTCGCAACCACAGGACCATCATCTGAAAACTCGTCGTCGCTTTCGTGGGTCGGCACTAAAATGTCACCGATTCCCTCCAGCACCGGAATCGGTGCCGCCAACGATTCCGGCGGTACCCACCATTTTAATGTTGTGCGGCGGAGTTTAGCAGGGTTGCGATTCCGCCACCAAAAAAGCAGTTGGTCAATCCACGGGGCTGGAAATCAACGAAATACACACACATACGAAGCGCACGATGAATTGCAATCTTCCACGGCCCGTACAAAATGGCCTGTCGTTTTTTCTGTTACTTCTTTGGGGCGGATGCGGGAGTGAGATATGTTGAAGGTGTTCCTCGTCGCCGTTTTCCCTTCTTTGGATATCAGGCGGGTGATCATCGTCATACCTCAAAAAATCTATGCTCAAGAGCATTGTCTGTGTGATTCCATCAACTTTTGTCGGATACGAACAGCTAGAGAAAAAAAAGCGCTACGGCGAAGCAAAGGCGGATTGATAAATTGTTATCGTTTCCGGAGGATGTGAGCATGTCGCGCCTGGGTCGTGTCCGTCGCTGAAGTTGCCATGCGTGCCTGGTGAGTTTTGGATATTTGGGACATTGGGCAATAAAAAAGCAAAATCATACGGTTAAAATAGACAAACCGTCACCATAATGAGTTCGATGTGATGCTGCGTCGACAGCCCGTTAAATAGTGGAGCATTCGTCTTGGGCTGTTGGAGCAAATGCGTTAGATCTGGACCGTCATTTTGCATCAACTCCGTGGATTCGTGGACTTTCGTTTGCTAGATATATTTTAAACAATATTTTTCATACTTTATCGTCGGTTTCCTTAATCATATCAAAGTTTTAAAGGAGTTGTGTAAACATTTAATCAACAGCAGTCTAGTCTTTTTGTTCAATTTAACAAAAAATGTAGCTGAATGAATACACCAATCGTTACTACTCTTCCTTTTTTTTGGATCACTTTTAAAGGGGTTGTGAAGCAAAAATTTAATAATGGCCATTGATGTTCTTCGCTTAACAATCACAAAAAGATGGTTTGGATCCACAAAAAAATTAACACACACTTACACACACAGAACCAACGAAACCGGAAATGGAGTCGTCGCTACTTTCTCAATTCCACATGTGGTAGCAATGGTCAAGAAATATTTTTTTGTTGTGGCTTGTTTGTTGATGAATATCTCTAGGAGGGGTCATGAAACATCTTCGTATATGAAACTAGCAGACTTTTTTGTTTCTATTCGTCACCATGTGTGATGGCTTGTACTGCCATGGATTAAACGTTATGTTTGTTACGAGTATTATTTATATAGACAGTAAATTTGCCTTATGCCGCAAATAGAAGTTTTTGGATTGTATAATTCAAAAAAACAATGTTGACAACAAATATCCCTGAATACTACGATTGAATTGCATCAGTACGATTTTCACCCCCAAACAAATGCCCTTTTGCGGAGTTAAGTTCATTGCTATTACATGTGTTGCATGGTCCTTGAAAACAGCACAACACGCTCTTCTCATCCAGCGCCGTGAAAATAGTTACTCTTCAGGGTGGAATTTATACTGACAGACTAACCAAAAAAAAGGTATACTACAGACTGCACATTATGAATAGAACATGCCGAATATGTTACACTCCCGAACTGGCAAAATGGCCGTTAAACACGAGGCCGTCCAAATAAACGTGTTACGACTGACACATATTTTATGCGCATACATCATTGCGTAGATCTTTCCTGTAGCTTTGCTCACTCTGCCTTTGCCACGATGCCCAGCCGTTTGCGAAGATATAATTCTCAATTTCAACCCCCCAAAACGCAAAAAGGGTACCGGAATGGAAATCGTTTGATAACCCAACAACAGCAAAATAGAGAAAAATAAAGTAAACAAAAAAAAAGAAAAGAAAAACAGACCTATATTGTCCATCTCCGTCCCAGTAGAGTGGTCCACTCTATGCAAATACGCACGACTAGTACGCCTAAGCATGAGCGCCTTCGTAATACGCGGCCATATTCAACGGTTGGTCCTGGCTGGCTGGCTGGCTGGATAGGCTGGCGGCACATGGTGTTGCTTCTGTAAGCAAGCGATTACATCACATTCAAATCGCTTGCAAAACCATGGGTGGACAGAATCGGAAGGACATTGTGCGCTTTCCCACTACACCAGCTGCACTTCAACTTTTACCAGTGATTCACGTGGCACCCGCGAAGCACCCAAGAAGCCTGTATGAACCCCGTAACGTTCTAGCGGCTGCGGTACGTTTCGTGCGGTCACTCCCTCAAACAGTGACAAAAAGGCTATTTTGTTCTCGTATTATTTTCCATTGCGTGCATAAATCCATCGCTAATCGGGCGCTGCGAGACTGAAACACAAAACCCACGAGTGCATGTTAGTGTGTGTGTGTGTGATTGGCGTGATAGAAGTAGTGGAAAAAAAAGTGGCATCAACGGCTAACCACGCCAAGTGCGAATTCAAATTTGCTTCCTTCGAGAATGCCAACAAAAAGCACATGTTGAGTTAGCTAATGAGTTTATGCTTCGTTTGAATATGTGTGCGTTTTTTTCGTTTTGCTTTCAAAAAGCTGTGTTTCTCCTGTAGCACTGTGAGGATTTTTTTACTAAATACTCAAACACGCCCCTGAAAGAACATATTTGCACCTAAATTTGGAAGGTTTGATCAACATTTTAAAAATAATCAAACGAACACTCCCATGCGATTGAAGTGGGTGGTGTAGTATTTCTTGCTGATGGTACAGAATAAGTAAGTCAACGCAAAAAATCTACCACCACTGCCTGCCTGCCCCGCGCTTCAATTACACCCAAGTGTTCCATTCATTACTACCCTCAATTGTGCAACAAAAAAACTACTACCATAAGGGCTATTTTCGCGCACGATAAGCAGTTTAACTGCTGCGTACACAGTACTGATCACACAATAAACGAAAACAAATAAAAAGAAACTGTTGTACACCATTAGGAAACGGCGCTTGAATCAATGTGCTAAAATGAGTGTGTACGCGACTCATGATTAACTCTTTTATTATTGTTTTGTTTTGGAAAACGCATCCATCGTTTGCATACTGCCCGAGCTTATGATACGGTCGACCTTAATTTCCCGTTCTGGTTCGAAACGTGCGGACTCGTACGATCTTCGGCTGTGACCGATTAAATCATTCGTTGATTATGCAGCTAAAGCGCTATCGATCGACTGGCCCGGACGAAACCGCCCGACTCGATGTCTGACCCAATGGTCATTCCCAGGTCAACGCCAAGAAATCGTCCACTTCCCGTGTTCACAGGCGAGGTCTTTCGCGGTGAAGGTGTTGCATCCATCCCGCTGGACTGCCGGAAACCGTTTTGCGGTGTGCAATTGATGGTGACGTACGAGGAAAAGATTGCCCTGTCAGCGCATGCCGGGCATGCGGGCACGGTACCCACGGCCAGAGAACTTTTGGTGCGTCGGCGGTGCAGGAGAACGTTGTGCACACGCGTTTGCATTGGAAATTAGCATATGAAAATTTATGAGCTACAATCGCGCCTGGAACGAACCGTCGCGAGACCTGCGGGACCGTCGACGTCTTGGGCGAGGAAATAAAAAGGAAAGCCAACGGAAGGCGACCTTAAACGGGAAAGGTGCTGCTGCACGAAACAAAAGTAAGCATACACGAAAAAGAAGCAGAAATAGTTGAGTGCAGCTAATGAAAACCAAATAAAACAAGCGATTCCACCGCCATCTTTACCGCTCAATGGTGAAACGGACCGAAGATAAGCTCCGTAAAGGTTCTTCTTTACGAAACGAGCGCGTAGTAAAAACTGAACCAAACGTTAAACAAATTTCATAACACCTTGAGACAGAAGTGCTTTTTGTAAACTTTCATTCCGGCACGTATAAAAACCGTGCAGAAACCACTGTTGCAAAGCGCTTTTGTAAACGTGCGCAGGACTAGCGAGTGAGAGGATCGGTCAAAAGCCTCCTGGGCGCATGTTTTCCAATGCCTTATTTTCAAACTAATCCCTGGTTTTGTGTGGGGTTTTGGAAAATGGTAACATAATAAGGAAAGTGCTGCCCGTATCAACATGAGCAGTGACACTTTTTTTACTAAACATTCCCGAGGATTTGTTTTGGCTTGCCGGGACAGGGACAGGGTGGAGTTGTCTGGTGTCTGGACGAATTGGTGCGTGTGCGCCCTTGGGCACTAAGTACGTACAGCTTTGCCTTCCTAGACCTATTGTCACGAGCTATTTTATCGCTCAACGTGATACGCTGATTTTGCACTATTTACCCTTTTTCTTGTTAGCCATAGGACTTAAATACGTCTCGAAGTCTTAATTAAAGAAATAATATAGAAAAGAATGAGTGAGACATTTATTTCACATTTTTGTTAGAATTTGGCCAACAACGTATTGTACTATTCCCATGAACTGTCTGTCTTATATTGTACCAGAAAAAAGTGTCATTTATCCGATCCAGTTGTTTACGGCTAACGAGGATGAAGCTCTATCCGAGCCCATTAAACGAAATCAATGATTTTCGGGTTGAATAATCAAAAGATGTCATTGTAAAAACATGTCATTTTTAATACTAAACAACACTCGCACACGACACTTTCTTAAAATGTGGTTCTTTTTTGTTTCAGTATGATTCATGATCTTATGTTTTTGGGATATCTTTTCAAGAGCAAATGTGTCATGCCTTGCTGGAGCATTAATTGTAGTCTCAATTTTAATTCTTTACATCACTCTATTGCAAAAAGGGACAAATTATCTCATCACACACCAACTATCGTTTGGTATTAGCTAGACGTTCACACTCAACTAAAGGCAACAATTTCATTCATAAATACGCGCATTTAGTTTCGCTTTGGTATAAAAGCTGTAAAAAAAGGAGCGAACACCGAAAACAAAACACCCCTGCTTGACCGGTAAGTGGAATACTGCCTAACACAGTTTTAGCTGCGTTGCATTTTGCGTCGGTGCGGCTTCAACGCATCAAGTCCGCCCGCTAACGCGTCATTACTAAGCATTATTTAAATGCCACCGTGTGTTGTGGTGTCTGCGATTGATGGGGCCACTTGCTTTTGGTTGCCGGAAGAAATGAGATTTATTATATAAAATGTTCAGTTTTATTCGCATTCGGGTAGAAAATCCGTTTACACATCGTGCTAGCTAGTTAAGTAAATTCTTGTTTAAATTGATGAAAATGAAAGTATAGCAGTGGCTCAAGTATGCTCGTGAGCATTTAGAACTCAGTCGTAAAGATCGTAATAATTCCTACTCGCTAGTCGCTATAGATTTTTGTTGTTGTACATTTGACTACTCATTCATCATACTGCCAAAGGTGAAGGATGTGATAAGGCGTGGACTTTTGGTCAGTTGTTTTCTTCTATATTCTCTGATTATTTATGTTCTTCTGTTACTTTCGATTTACGCAGTAACTTGTTCGTTTGCAATAGAAGTTACGACACAGTTCGGTTTCCGCCAAAATCCATGACTTTGAGCGCTAATTTTGGTGAGTCTACTCGTGTTTATAATTGTTATTAGAAATTTAAAAATTATTTCTGAACTTCTTTACATTAACGACATTAAACATTGAATAGAAGTATAACATTTATTGCTTTATGCTTTTTCGTAGATCATGTCATGAATATCAAGCATCTAGCTTCGTTCTGTTCAGTTTATTTTAACTTTGAACGTTTAAGTTTGTTGGATTTATTAGAGCAACTAGTATGTAGTTACAGAATTTCGATCAGATATTCACGTTAAAAGACACCTCTTGAAAGCGAATGGTAGCAACGGCACGAAGAGCCAAACAGTCATTTGCTACCGATTTTGCACGGTTGCGTTTGCGTACACGACACGGCTCCTCCTTTCGGGCGAGTTTTTTTTCGACACGTCAATGATTTCCCCCCCATATTTTGGCACTACACCCAAAAACAGCTTGTTCACCGGGAGATTCACGTGTGGCAGACCAGCATGGGAGGTTGTTTGGCTGCCGTTCATATTCATGTTTGTATCATATTTTTGTGCTTTTTTTTTGCTTGACTGCCGTGTTTATTTGTGCTTCATTACGTACGATGTTTTTTGGCTCAAATTATCATGCCGCAACGATGCGACGCCCTTGCGTGCAGATCCCGAAAACACGCCTACAGTTTGGCTCCTTCACGGTTGGAAGCATTCTTGATGAATCTTCCATCACCTCCTCCCAGTTCGAGTCCATGAGCACAAATACCCCAAACAGATCGCGCGATCTCTCGCCTCCCCCAGAGGGTGACGGCCGCCCAAATGAATAGGAAAGGAAAACATCCGAACGCACCCGGTAACAGCGTGCATTGGAATAGATATTCTTCCCCAATCATTTGCTCTACTTCGCAGCTGCGGGTGTATGTGTGAGTGGCTGTGTGGCGTTAAAACAAATATTTAATTCACACCGTCCTGGCGTTGGCTGGTTGGCTCTCCTGGAGTGCTTACAATCGAGCGATTTCTGGGTGTGATGTCGATCAACCTGTTCTGCGATTCGATTGACGCTCGATTGGAATTCCCGCTGCGTGCAGTGGAGCAGTCCCGTGGAATGCTGCCACCTGCCAAACGGACTGATGTTGCCCTTCGATCACTTCGATCACGACACATCTCCTTTGTTTTTCTACTCTTTGTGCGCACTCCACCGCTCGTCCACCAGCAAAAGCAAGCCCCATCCCCACCAACCCCCAGGGGCTGGTCCACTTACTCGCGCCCCAAACTTCTGTGGATTAGAAAACCGACCTGTCGTCGTATTACCTCCTTTTATGCTGTTGTACATTCTGCTCAACCCCTTCGTGGAGCACAAATTAGCGCAATGTCGAAGGCCCTGTATCACACGGAGCATGCGCTCCCATGATTTGTGGGTAACACTTTCCAAACCAGCCCCGGACCTTTTTTTTGTCTTTTCTTTCACTTTACATGGATGTAGCTGTCGTGTACCCTGCAGGTAGACAGTTCCAAGCAAACGGATCACGCATGTTTCGCTCGGGACACCGCCTCCTCGCTTATTCTCCTGCGGCATCTCGTTGACTCGTATGGGGGAGAAAAAAAAGGAATGAAACACAAATCACCCCAAAAAACCTCCCGGTAGACGAATATTAAAATGATAAATTTGACAGATCGAGGCCTTTTTGGGGGAGCTTTTTGGGGACGAAAAACGCAACGAAAGAAGGACAAGATGATTCAAAAGGTAAAATGGTCGAAATCGCTCGGCTCGTGCACTAATGGCGCAGGATTATTCAGGTTTTCCTACGAACCACCCGTAAAATGCGCTACTCCTGTCAAAGCATCGCCCCAGCTCGTTACCCCAGGTGAGAGATCATTAGCCTTGGTAGCGTGGTTTTGGGACGTTCGCAATTCGGCAGCGGCAAATTGTTCTGTGTTTGGTCGACCAAGACGAACAATTTAATGCCCATACCTAAGGCACATACCCCAAGCGATGGCGATCGTCATGGTGTGTCGTATTTTCTACAAGTGTGCTCACATGTGCCGTAATACGGTGTACATTAGTTTCTTAACATGAGCCCCATTGCGTCTAAGGCGGTCAGATGATCGTGGACACATTTTGCCGCAATATGCACTAATAGGGGGTGCACTTAATCTATCATGTTGGAAGTGATATTGGAAGAAATTCACGGGGGTTCACTACACACTGCCCCGATCAGTTTACGACCCTTCGGGGCTAACTCAGGTGGGTTACTGTGCCTTTTTTCATCTGTCCTCCAACCGGCAATACTATATGCCATTCGGCGACTCAACGATCGTCAGGTCAGTTGGCTGATCGTTTCGCTCGATCTCATTAAGCGACGGCAACCAGAAGGCCGGACGGGACAAAAGATTGATCATTGAATTTATTTTCGGCGGTCGGGTTTGGTTTGCTGAAGCGGTGCTTTGCGGTGCACACGTCTGCGTCCGAGTTAAGTGCTTTTGTTTGATTAATAATGATAATGTTATACACACGCTTTCACGTTTATGCTGACACAGTTAATGGCAGGAGTGTACTCGTGGAGTCACATACACTCCTTCTCCTTCCTTGGAAGGCTCTGGTAGTAACATATCGTACCTGGAAACATGATCGGAAGCATTTGATCCTTTACACTTCTCACGGATCTGCCCACATCAATTTAGTGACCTTCGTTTGGGCATCGAATAGCGTTTGTTAGATTGTCCGATTAGTGGAGGTTAATTACTAAACTCCTTCACCCTTTTTTGTTGGGACTTTATTGCACTAGAATTGTACCTTAAGGGATCTTATGTTTTATTCAATGAAGCAACATTTTACCATCAATATTGATTTTGCTAAAATAATGTCTACGTCCCGTATTGTCAGCATGTGAAACAGCGGGAAATCGTACGATATCCAAATTATACCAAAAGATCTCTGCACAAAACATTAACAAAAAAACAACAACAAAATAACAAGCCCAATATCCTTCCATCTTTCAAATGCAAGTAAAACGACCAAACACCCGCGGTGAGCCTAAGTAACTCACCACCAGCAAACGACGCGAGATTACTGGTAGATAAGCGACCAAGATTTGTAGTCACCAGCCCAAGTCTGTTGTGCCGGTTCGATATCGTATGGATATGAGTGTTTGTGTATATGGTTCTACCTGTGTGACGCTTTGCTTCTCCTTCCACAAAAAGCCACTCGGGAACAGGAACTTTAAATTTATTTATGTTTTTCATCTCGGTTTCATCTGGAACAGTTCTTCAAAAGTGGTTACCGGGCTTGGGCGACTAAAAAGACACAGGGTATGGTTCCTATGCTGCCGTAACCCCAAAATTGGAGGAGTTCCCATGGATGACATGAAGCCCCCGAACACCGGCTTCCAATCTTGCGGGAGGACGCCGAATTCGTTATTCGAATGAAGAAGTTATGCTGCTTGCTGCTTATCCGAGGCTATAAAATGTATCTGCCCGCTCGAACCCTAGCCCACCCGCTTCCATGGCGATGACCACACCGGGGGATCTCGGGCCGGAAAATAGGCTCTCCTCTTTCACCCCGGGGTTGCTCCATGCTGTCTCCTTGACGTATCCATGTCTCATTTCGTAGCCTGTTTTGTACGTTTGCTTTGTTTGTCTCTCGCATTTGCTTGATCTGCTTGCCCGGCGCGACACTGGGGTTAAAATTTAATTTCTTGATTATTTGCTCTGTTTCTTTCTCATTTCGCTGCCATACACAGCAGCGTAGCGTAGGAAGCGAAGGAGGCTAGCGCGCAGTGGCCTCACGGACAGAAAATAATGTTCCAAGCCGAATGTCGGATGATATGAGAACTTTTTATGATACATTTTTCGCCTTCCAGCCTTGTGCTGTTTGCAAGAGCGAACGCATTTTGGGGACACGGGTTGTGTGCCGGTAAGGTTTGGTCCAAACCGACGGTTTTTGATTCTTATCTTGATCGTAACAAAAGCGGTATAATATACGATCCTCTCAGATCGGTTGTTTTCGATTGGAAATGTACGTGGCCGTAATTTAATGTCATTTCCGTTTGCCAACACACCGAGCTGAAGCCTTCTATTTAGCGCCATCGTTTCGATCGACGCCGATCGTATCGATTTAGTGGTGGAGCGTCACAGTTGTCCCGAGCGCTGCGAGGGATGGATGGCGATCATCTTTAACGGGAGACAGTTAGGCCAGTTATTTTTCTTTAATTTTATGATCCCCATGAGGGTTGGCTATGTGATGATGTCTTAATTCAATTAATTGAAGAAAGTGTCGAAACGCGTCTTAGCGGCGCCTTCCGTCGCTGCAACATCTGTAGCAATGAAGTGTTATCCGCATTCGAAACTAAATGGTTCGCACCGCTCAAATTCGTGCGGATTACGCAAATCTGGATACCGGCACTGGAATGTCCCAATGAGCGCATGGGAAAATGCAACACAACCACTTCAGCGCCATTGGATTAACGCGTGGATACGCAAATTGGAGCCCCGACGAGTGATCTCCGATATTGAGCAATATGAGAAGGAACCTCGAAAGAAAGGTTCAGATAAAACGGGCAAGAGTTAATTTAATTGTGTCCCGTGTGCCACCCGGTGAGAATCGCTTTCCTTCGCAGTTGACGAAGGTTACACTGCATCGTTAAACAATTAAAAACATGCACATTCGCCGAAAGGTCTTTTCGAGTGTGTTTGTGTTATTTTTTTTTCTTTCATACATGCTGTTCAGCTGAAATTTTCGGTAGGATTTATTTTGGAGACTTTTTTTTTATTTTCGTTTGCCTCTTTTCTCACGCAGTCTGCCACATTCCGCTTTGGTTTGTCCTATTTTATAAGGTAAGATGAGGGAGGAAAACTCACCGTGGCTCCACATAAGATGGCGCCAAACTGGCGCTTATGCTGGTGTATGTAAAATAAAACAAACGCAACTTACAAAACATCCACTGGCTAGTGAGGTAGCTGCTCAAGGATAGCTAAAAAACCATTAAAAACAGCAAGCCACCCTCTTTACGAAAGGCATGCCGCCGCATCTTGAAGAGAGTTCAAGTTTCCCACGTCACGTTGCAAAAACTCGAAAACCTATTCGTCCAAAATCTACTCCCAAAGATAAACATTCGCGGCCAGTGCTACTTTCCCGGCTTGTCAATGGTGGAATCACACTCCACCAGGGTACAGCATGCGATAGAAAGAAACAGGATGTGTCGATTCCTTCATTCCTTGTTGCTCCCGTTGTTCAGGACGGGCTGTAAGATGCAGAAACCTTCAGTTGATGTTGCACAGTGCCGAAAATGCGAAACCAGATAAAGGAATAACAAAAAAGGTGGCAAAAGCTCCCTCTCGTAAAGCCGTTTTACGGTGTCAATGCTTGGCAGAGGGTTTCGAACAAGTTTGCCAAAAATAAAAATCTCACCTCGAGCGCGAGTCTTTGCTTCAGAAGGACCGATGCCGCCGGAAAGATGCAGGATGGACTCTTGAAAGGTTCTCTCACGATGGGCTCATATCCGTAAGGTGAGCCTACATTCCCATTAAGTGCATAAGAGTGTCTGAGGACAGAATGGAAGAAGCAAAGTCGGAGTTGAGCCCGATGGCAATATTTACGTAGCGTTTTACTAGCTGTCTAATTGTTTTATGATTACTGGATTACTTTTGGAACAAGGAATAGCACAAGCTATCTAGTAAAAAATAAATCTTAGTTTAAGCAACAGTGAGAAAGACTACATAACTAGAAACATTTATTTCAAGGTTGATGTTGATCTATACTCCAGTAAATAAAGATTTGATTTAATTTTATTTTTCATGTAGTTTTTGGTTGAATTATTTTCTGATTGGTAGAAAACAAATGTTTCTTACTTTTTTGTAGTTCCAACAGTGATACTTAAAGTATGCCTATCTTAATAATAAATTTGGTTTTTTTTTCACTCTCGTTTCAGGTATATTTCTACTTTTTTACAATATTCATTCATTTATGAAACTCAATGGAATTAAAGGTACAAATGGTAAGCAATATCTCTCTAAACAGTACATTGTTCAACGCAATCTACAACAAAATAATCACACACAACCATTGGAAAATGAAGATACGACCACCAATCGACGAATAACCCTCGCATCAGTCACCGGCGTTATCGTGAACGTGAGTGAGAGCACTCTGCCTTGCGGCGAATGACTAATTCAATCATAATTCGGAGCCGTGCGGAAATATCATCGCCCATCATCTTATCTGTTAATTGATATTAATATGATCTCGACGCGGAAAATCTCAGTCATCGCTGAGCGGTCGCGGGGTTGGCACCAGATTTCAATTGACATGTTCACTAGCGTCGCCGAGGTTTGCGGTGCACATCGTTCATATTACGGGCAGGGTAATGGTAGACGCGCAATGTTTAAGGGCTTCCACCGACAGTGCGGGCGTTGTCGAGTGGAGTTGCCACCATCAATTGAGTCCTCTATTGCTATCAATTAACCTTCCTTCTAGGCCCTCTTCTTGTTTGCCGCTGCGTGTTTCACCAAGAGAAAACTTATGTCCTGAGCATAGCATGGATGCGCAAGCAATGATGTTTACTCCCCCAACGTCAATATCAGCGCCAATTCCAACCGTCGTTCAGTTAACAAACCTGCTGCCCGCTTGCTTGCACCCTCACTTCCTTTTAGGCATCGGCTGCCGGCAAACAGGCCACAAAACGCGGCACATTATCCCATCTGCTCAAATGGGAGCCGAGCCATTGCGCCCAGCGCCGACGGATGGGAATCCACATCCACGAGCAATTCCGTCTTCGCGCGGTTACTCTGTTCTCACAACGATGTTTATAATGTGTCACTCCCTCTCTGCATCCCAGTCGCAGCCAAGGTCTCCAAACTATATGTGTTTGTATGTGATTTAAAAATAAGCATGAAGCTTACGCCATAAACGATCATACAGGGTGGCGCTCCATACCGACCGCTGAGTCGGGTAACGCCAAGACTTTTGTGCAACATTTGAAGTGACGTCTTAGACAGTACGTGTTACACCCGCTACACTTGATAGGCTCGCTCTGTGGCACCGTCGATCTCGGGCAGTGGTTAGCGTGGTCAAGAAGTGTCCGATATGAATTGCTGCTAATATCCGTGGGTTTGGTTTGTGAGCACTGAGTACGACATACGCTCAATTAGCTTGTCATAAAAGCGATTTTAATGTTTCGATTAACTTCTCCTGGCACCGCGGCATCCCGTGATGGTTGTCTTGGTGCGGGAGAAGCATTTTCGATAAGAGTGTTCGTTTGCCCTTTCCTACATTAGACAGCTTTGATATGAAGTTAAATAACATTTTCGTTTCGTTAGAAGTTTGACGATCGATTTTGGGAGATTTATTTTATATTGCTAGTCAACCAACTCGAGAGTAACGTTCGAGCGGGTTCAATCAGTGAAACCAAATAAGACGCCACTGCTGGCAACTGACACAAGTGCGTTAGTCGTAGAATTCCTCCAATGTCTGTACGAACTTGCCGAACTAAGGCAATAGGACAGTCTCGGTTGTAACTCGATCGCCGCAAACAAGGGAAAAACAGTTCCCACGTCTCTGCACTCGCTAGCCAGCCAGCTGAGGCTCTTCGGACGTACATAAATATTTATACACTACACGCAAGCAAACATTACAAACGTTCCGCATGCTCCGAACACTACTTAACGAATTGGTTCTTTGAAGCTCCAGCATCAGCGCGTTCAGGTTTGTTTCGGCATACGCGGAGGTGGCGAAATACTGATCCATTCCGAGATCTTCGATCGAAATCTGAAGAGTACTGAGGCAGGTTTGTGGAATGTGAAGCATGGACTGTACAATCGGTATCTTCTTCGTTTATCGGTGTGAGCTTTTTGGTACCGGTGAGTGCTGGTGGCAAACTTCCTTCAGAAGCGTTCGCTCCCCCATACAATCGGGACTTGGAAAATACCTGCCGCAGGTTTCGTAACATTCCCCGGTATACAAGTATTTCAAACGAAAACATTCTTTAAATTGACTTTGGTATGAAAAGCTAAACAGTGAGTCGTTTGCTAGAGGAAAAAAAAAACGATCAAAGATTCTATCGTGGTGGACGCTCGAAACGAATGGTCACTGATAAAACGAAGAAAGGTTTCTCATCTGCCCAGCATCCTAAACGACCCTTCGCGGAAAAAAACTTAACCATTGACAGTTACGCCAAATATTTCAGTGAATCGAAAAGGATTAAACGACGGACGGTTAGGACTGAAGAATTGCTTCCCGTTATTGTTTTGTTTTTGTAGCCTCCCATTGTGGAACACAAAACCACAAACGAGATTTCTTTTTCGTTTCCTTCGCGATCCGTGCCTTCTTAGATATTTTCTCATGCCCCAATGCCTAGGCAACCACCCTCACTGAGCCGGTTGAGCTGGAACCACGCATGCACCAGGTCCGGATTGGGTTTTTACCGACCGTTGTCATTCCGCGCTTTTCGTACGGTTGATATTTCTCTTTGGGGCTCTTGGACGCTGTGGTTCCAGCAGACAACTCTCAGAACACCAGGATCCGGTGTATGGGAGCGCCCGAAGAAGGTGCGCGGGATCTTATATCCCGCATCACATTCTTAGTCGTACCTGTTTTCAAGGTTCTTTAACTCGACCGGGAGCCAGTACTGAGAAGAAGGTCGTAATGTCTCAAGATCCCACCCGCATCAGAAGCCCTACCGAAGCCAGCGACGGAAGATCGACGAGCAGTTTCATGTTACCCTTACGGCTTGAGGCCGGTTAGCGTTTTCTCTCTATCGCTTTCTCGCTTGTGCAGTGATTGTCTGGTGGAGTTTACCACCGCAGCAGGCACCAGATCTACCCGTACGACCATGCTTGGTAAAGTGAACGACTAGTCAGCCGGACAGAAGTGGAATTTCATACACTTGAACATCTCATAACAACAGCAACAGCATAACAATCATCATCATCGTCGTCGTAGTCGTCTTCCTCAGCAGCCGCAGCAGCAGCACCAGCCAAAGGCCTCAATGGCAATCCCAGCCAGCATAGTTTCACCCACCAACGACACCGTCCAATTCCGTCTTGCGCTCAACATATGAGCGTATCCAAATGTACGCCGGACGCACTGGTGAATGTAAGCGGGCGAGAGCCTCGTGAGACGATTCATTTGAAACGAATTCAAATGAATATTAATTCTGATTTTCCCAAATTGGAGGAGGATTTCATTAGGTCCGATTCTTTTGGATCGTTTTCGGATCGTTTTGTCCTATTGCTCTTTCTTGCCCTCTTCCTGCCTTTTCTCTTGTGTTCGGTCCGCACCTTGCCATAGGCAGCACCACAACACCGCTATCGGTGGCGGCTGATGCTGCTTTTGTTTTTTTTTCTCCTCCTTTCTTGATTCTTTCGCCATTGCGTTTTGCTTTGTTCCTTCTTGAACAGTTAAAGATTCGTTTAAGTCGCGAATGTTGTGGATTTGTGATGTGTGTTCACCTTCTTCAAGCGCTGGTAACATCTTGGTTTGTGATACGCATGGGGCAGCATCCACAAAGCTGATTTCTCCCACAACTTATATAAAATATTTTTCTTCCACGAAGGAATTCACGAAAGTGCATCATTCTTGGAAATGGGTCTTCCACTTACTTTATCTTAGAATGCTTACGGTTGGTTTTGCAAAAATATATGCCCTTTGGCTTGATCGTAAAAAACCGAAGGTATTCGGTAAAACTTATGGAATGAATTTTTAAAGACTTCTCCGAATTATCACAAAGGCCCTGAAATACACATATCACCTATTTTATAAATTTATCTAACCTCAGTCATACGATAACTTACAATTTCTAAAAGATTTTCAATGTTTTTGCAACTTTTGTTCATATTTTTGCCAAAAATGTTTTTCAAGCTGTTAATGACTGAATAACAAATACAATCCTCACAGGAAGCTATTAAATGCATCTTGGCGGCGTTATCCTTTTCACGATCACCGAACCATATAAAACATTAAATGAAGGCATCATACACCGCCACCTCAAGGCCAACTATTGCGATAAAAATCATTCATTTTAGGTGTCTACGTTTTCCCTTGGACATCACCGCACTGAACAATCACTCCCCGTGGCTTTCGGTGTTGTTGAGGTGTGGTGATAGGCTATGTTGAAATGATTTAAATTTCACCACAATTTATTCCACGCACTATTCACTATCAGCACCACGGCGTTGGCCTTTAGTACGAATGGCATCGATGTGGCTACCGGCCGTAGAGATAAACCTAAACATTTTAAGGTGCGACAACCTACCAGCCACACTGTCCAGGGCTTGCGTATGTTTTTTTTGTGTGTGGTTTTAGTATCGCGTGCCAAACGTAGTCACTAAATGCTTCCTCGAGGGCGTGTGATTTGCTTTAGCGTGCCTCCAGACTGTAACATTTTCCCTGTGGTAGGATATGCGACAGTGTCTAGTGACAAAATATGTATTATTAACGAAAATCAAACTATTTTGAGCTTTTGTGCATAGAACTTCGATTTTGTCAACTTTAGTTTATATATTTATCAAATAGCTAAAGCTCTAGCCCTTTGTTATCAAACTAAGTGATGCTGCCACTAGCTGTTAGAATTAATCTCACATCAGTAAGCATATTCAATAGAAAAATCTATAACCGTTTCGAAAATTGCTTAACGGTAGAACGGCAATGACTGCCCAAACGTCATTAGCGAATTAAATTGATTGAATCGACCAAATTTAAGACATCTAGCCTTTAACAATGCATTATTTCCGTTCTATTCTGTATGACAATGTCGTCATCTTTATAATCATCGTTATTATTAGGCTCATATGAATCTGATGGACTTGAGATGATAGTGTTTGATGCGGCACGATTTCCAAATTATTTCCCCCTTCGACTGCTCCATTCTCTTGCAGCTCTTGATTCAAAATGGATATCCAATGACGATGAAACAATTAAAAAATCTACAAACCAACCACAAGAACAACATCAAAAAACAGATTAAAACTTAAAAAAACAACATTCAAACACTGGTTGAATCCACGCCACCTTCTGCAGCAAGCACAAAAAGACCTCCAACGATCGATCCAACCAAACTTCAAGATCAGTTCGACGGCAAGAGGAAACACGTTTGCCTGACTTCGTAGGTGGCTAATTTTCGGACTAATTCTTCCGCTATGCAGACAAAATGAAGTCGCGAGTATGCACGCGTTGTGACGGTCACGCTTGTGTGCGAGTCCCCCCCGGCCACAGTTTCAAGGCGCTGCTCACAAATTAATGAGCTGATTGCAATCGAGAGCAGGCAGCAGCAGCAGTAGTGGGAGGCTTCACATGGCACCACCGTGGCTGCTGTCATCCGCCAAGGTTAAGTGGTTTTGGGCCGAGCTTAAGCACTGCTGTTAGACGACGCAAAACTAACGCTGCCCGGCACGGCACGATACTAGAAGCATTCTTTGCTTTTCTGATCATTGTTTTGATCTGTTTAATCGACGTGTAAGACAGTATAGCCTCGGGGCACTTGTATGCCTGCTGGTGGCAGCGTGTTCTCACCACGATGGTTAAATTAATGCATTTTGGAAGATTGATGATGCCAGTGGCATAATGCAGCGGAAGCACCAACAAATTACTCCCGAAATTGTTCTACTCTCATCGTTGTGCAATTAATTTACCAGTGGATTTATAAACGATACGCATCGCACTGGGTGATAGCCGGCCGGAATGGCTAAGGCATCGATGAATCATCGACGATAAAGAACGTCCAAAAATCGATTTTTCAGCGCGTGTTTCAGGGCGTGTTTCCAGTTAAAATGGAGAAAGGGTGCACCAAAGGTGAACATAAAAGACGTTCGGTTTTTACAACATTATCAAAAATGGAAAGTATAATACGACGCAAGTTTGCGGTTCCCTCGCAACACCGAACACTTTGTCTGTGCTTTTTATTTGCGTCAATAACGATGTGTTGGGGTTTGTTATTCGCTTTTTATTCGCAATACATTTCGCCGACTCTACTTATCGATTGTTTAAGCGATCGAAAAAGCTATCCATTAAGCAAACGGCACCAGCTAGTAAGCACGGGAAGTGCTACCAATTCTACCATTGCTATCGCTGCCACTAGCTCGTAAGCGTAATGAGATGAAGTCTCTGACGTCGGTGGCGAAGAAAGCGCAAAAGCGCCCCCAAAAATCAAACGAAACACATCGTCTACATCGTACGTGCACCAACGCGCTTGTCTCCCAGCAGCATTGGGTCCGCAACAACAAATGGGCCCGTTACAAATGCGACCCATTCCATGGGGCGAGGGCTTCGGTTTCGGTGGGAAGTGAACCGAGGCCGTCTAAACGTTTTGCCGGCAACATTCAAGCATAAGCTCAATTAATTAGGCGAACGCGAAAAGCCGCCAAACTACCTCAGCGAAGGCATCTTTGCTAAAACAACAAAAAAACACAACAACAAGGTGAAGGAGCAAACTATGAAGCATTTGTGTGCGGAGTGGCGCAAAGGGATCGGATCTTCCCTTTCGCTGTTTGTATTCACCAGTATTCAGGCAGGCGAAAAGAGAACCCGCGAGAGGCGGGAAAGGCGAATGGGACGCGAATATATAAAATTAATTGTTTTCAGTTTAATTATTTTGGGTTCGCTTCGTTCCTTGTGATCCATCGCTTGGGCGGCTGTACAGAGGAGTATAAAAAAAGCAAAACAAAAAAAAAAAGAACAAACCGACGGCACTGTCGCGCAAATAGCAACACTCAACACACACACACAGGACAGGGCACTCCCTTTTTGCTGTGGCAAAAAGCAGCAGCATCAGTGTGGGAGAAGATGTCGCTCCACGTTGCCGCGCAACACACGGTGGATCGTGGATATGAAGAAATTCTTTGTCGTCCCCGCCGAACGGTGGACTTGAGGTGGGGTTGATGAGATTTCGCACAAATCGACTAAGAATGTGACCGATCTTTTTGAGGGGGGAGGGGGGAGGGGGGGGAGGGAAGGTTTCGTCGCGACTCCTGCACGCACCTCGCCACGGCCCGGCGAGTATCATTAAACCAGACAGATACATATGGCGCGAGGATATCAAATCGATGAGAAGTTGCAGCTCGTGCACCTTCGCCACGACGAGAGTGGGTGGGTGGGTTGTGAGACGGTGTGACGATGCTGATGGGGTGGCCAATCTGGCGAGAGACATATTTCGTTATGTTGTTTGGCTTGCTTGTTGCGTTTTGTTCTCACTCACAGACCTGCTGCTCACTGACCCACTACTGGCAACAACAGTGCGTTTGCATGTGTGTGTGTGTGTGTGTTTTGTAATGTTTTCATTCCATTCGTTTTGTTGCCATTTTGTTCCTTTTTAAGTGAAATCCCCATTTCTGGTCGATTGTTCGCTTTGACCAAAGTAGTACCGCGCGGGCATACCGAAACGTTTGCTGAGGCGATGTTGCCCGGTGTTGAATGATTTCGTTGCCACGCAACCCGTTCAATCTTCCCAAACTTCAACGTTCGGCAACATCGGTGTTCTCTTTGTTTTGTTCCCGATATTCGGCATAACCGGACAAGTGCAACCGGCTCGTTGCATGTGAGTGTGCTTTTTTCTCTCGTTTTTTTCACAAAATTTATTATCATCGCTTCGCAGGCACCCCAAGAACGGTGCGCGGCGAAATGCTTCGAAAGTCATCGGTGGAATATCCACCGAAAAGGACTACAAATCAAAACGGCAGATAAAATCGAAATGTTTAATGATGCGCACGGATGGATGCGTCGCCGGGTGGAATGGTAAGCTTTTAGGCGGCAGCAGCAGCAGCCAACATAAGAAACGCACCGCAGTGTAATTGGCGCAAACCCTGCTGAGCCATTTCGGGCTATGGAGAAAAAAGGCTTTTTTGACGCACGAAATCGCGCAAGATTTCTCATCCGTTGAACGGTGCGTTCTGAAGCGATGAAACGGTAGGATTATGTGGCACAAAATTTTACAGTGCCCGGCCACCACCCTGCCACGTTGTGCCATTCCGGCGCGAAGGTTTCGGAAGATCATCATCTACAAAAGGTTAAAGTAAAAGCGGCTCGTCAGCGCACGATATGTAAGTGTCGAGTGTGTCATGTGTGGTAATGCAGCGAAAGACGCACATTTTACTCATCGCCAGCGGTCACTTTCTGTGACCGGGGTTAAGGAATTACGGGCTTGGTCCGTGTCAATTCCTTCACGATTATCGCCGATAATCCTTAAGTGATGAAGTTTGAATGTTTCGATGAGCCGTTTGCTTTCCCGCTTCTTCAACACGAAGCCCGTCGAACACACTCCCTCGCGCATATACCACCGAAACCAGGAAGCAAAGGTAAAAGTTGAAGTCGCGGACCATCTCTCCAACTATTATCATCTTCAGCAACCGGGCGAACACTTCACGTCTGTACGCCACCCTATCGATTGTGCCGATGTGCCTACCGAATATGTTAGCTCCCCGGTTGAGGTTAAACTGTAGGGAAAGGTCTCCCCGCCGAAAGTGGGTAAAACTTTCAAATCAATTTTCGCTTACCCAACCGGCAACAAACAAACGAAAACCGCGTTATCGCGTAAATCGCGTGCGTTTGCGGCTATTGCTGTTTTCTTTACGCTCTTCGAAGAACTTGAAATCGAAGGCACTGGCGGTTGAAGCCGCTCAGTGAAAGATCGGCCGCTCTCAGCCGTGCGGCAATTAATCAGTGCAACGAAATCTCTTTACCTCTTTCGGGTGGATTTTTTTATTTATTTTTTTTTTCTTATAGAAAAAGAAGGAAATTGCACGGTCGAAGTTCGAGCCCTCACGGGTACTGATCGGTATCAGATGTGGTGAACAGAAGAGAGAAGGTATAAAAAGGAAGATAAAACGAAGGGAAAACGGAAAACGATCAACAGCCAAAACCTCACTCAAATAAAAAAAACGTTCGCAACAACCTGACTTATCATGCAAGAAGAGGTGTTTGACCGATGCGGGTTGTTGCGTAACGTAAGCAAACGTTTAGAAAGGAAAATACAACCGAATTACCAAACCAACGGTGCGCGATAGTGGGAGCAAAGCCATATAAGAGGAAATAAATGCAGACAATTGAAAAGCTTTTGCAGCGCAGAGACTTTTCCGCCAGATCATTCAGCAAGAACACAAGAACTTTTGCTACCCTTTGATCGATCGATTTCATGATGGCTGGCTGTGAATTGGTTTCAAATTTCTGTTTAATTGTTTTCGCAACAGCACACACCTGACCTGCTGCAGCAAACATTGATGCGTTTTTTTATATTCATGCATCGCATAATAGTAGTGTCGCCGCCTATACGTGAAGATATCTTGTTTCATTGGAAGTGATCGATGAGAGTCATTCAAAATTAATTGGCCCTGATTTTCGGTACGCCAGCTGGGAAGAATGTTTGGCAAAATTAAACGAAACGGCAACAGTGCGTCGTAGTAATCCAAATAAATGACTCTATATCGTGAAGACGATGCAATGGTGAGAACTTTTTTTTTGCAGCGCGGGTGCTCTCGGGCTTTTTACGAACTTGTTTAATTATCCTGCCGATTGCTGCACATTAGCGCACTTTTCCGTACAAGAATTGCGAGAAAGAGTGTCGTTTGCCATGATAATGATGATCACCACCAGTCCACTCGTGGCTCGTGTGAGACATCGTACCGGTAGTGTACCGCCATAAAAATGGGAAGTGACCATTCTGAGGGGTCTCTCACTCAACAGACCTTTCTGCTGCATGTCGGCTTCCAATTAATTAANTCTCGGGCTTTTTACGAACTTGTTTAATTATCCTGCCGATTGCTGCACATTAGCGCACTTTTCCGTACAAGAATTGCGAGAAAGAGTGTCGTTTGCCATGATAATGATGATCACCACCAGTCCACTCGTGGCTCGTGTGAGACATCGTACCGGTAGTGTACCGCCATAAAAATGGGAAGTGACCATTCTGAGGGGTCTCTCACTCAACAGACCTTTCTGCTGCATGTCGGCTTCCAATTAATTAAACTCCAAAAACCTTCGGAAGCTGTTGCAAGCGCTGGGTGCACAGCTTTCATGATCGGTGTAAAAAAGACAAAAGACGTAATAGAAATAGATAGAGAAACGAAACGGAACCTGTGCGTGGTGTTTCTTTTCTTTGCTCTCTGTTTTTGATTTTCAATCTGCAACTGTCCCACCCGGCGACGAACTCATGCGCTTGCGTGAGAAAAGCCTTCGAGCGGTAGCGCGGTAGCGTTCCAACGATCCAAATTCAAATTGACAGGAAATGTGGCCGCCCGCAGGAAAAAGCGGGCTGAGATACGAACGATGCAGGATCCGTCAGAAATCGGTGCGGTCTCCCGCAGCGGAAGCATTACTTCCCATGGGTCCAAAAACAACGTGGTGAAGCGAGGAGTTGGTGTAGCATTTCATTTCACCTTGCGTTGTGCCTCCTTGGCGGAGCTTGCGAGACTCATCGAAGCTTCGTTAATTAAACGGAAATGAAGTTATAGTCGTTTTTTTCCTTTTTTTTGTCTTTGTGTTACTTAAATTTCTTGATTCGTTTCTGCTGCTTTGTGAGCTTATCAAACGAAGGAGCAAACGACATCGGAAATCAATAAAAGACCCAAAGCACACACTCCCAGCTGAAACGGACAGTCGGATGGGGGACGCATAATAATGCATGCATGAGGTTCGGTTCGGTTCGTTTGGTTTCCACCCGCCATCACGATGTGCCCAATCTATGAAGCAGACGCGGAGGCCTTTTTAAGATCGAATTGATCGCAATCTTTTATCGCCAAGCCGGAGTGAACCGCACTCAGCAGCAGCAGCAGGCACGGGCCGGGCGCACCACGCTGGTGGAGCCTAATTAATTCACGACGCTAATTTCAACCTCTCCAGCACGCCGGTTTGCGATCGCGATCTGCGAAGACGGTACCACTCATCGGTGCGACTTCATCTTCCAACGATTTTCAAACTTAAATATTTTTTTCCCAACAACTTCGAGCCCTACACCTGTGCCGTCGAGCCTTTAGCATTCGCCTTAGGTTTCTGAGCCCGTTGATCCTAATCGAGCATGGGAGTAAATAAAACGGCACGATTATGCCCTCGCCGGTACGAATATCTGTTTCCTTCGCCGAGATTCCTCTATTTTCATTCGAACGGATAGAAAATTTTGAATGGATTCGAACTATAGCGTCATATAGGCGCCCTTCGATTATTAATGAGCCCAAGCCCGTCGTCAGGTGCTTCAGAACTAATAAATATGTTACAATTGAATTATTTACGGGCTTATGGTTTTATTTCATTTTCTTTTTGTTGTGCTGCGATTGAAATGATAAACTTGAAATTCCTGTTTTTGTATTTTATTATTATTTTGTGTAAAGAATAATAGTTTGAAAACTTATTTGTATTTTTGTCCTAATATAGAAGTAATAGTGAAAGACGTTAGTTTAGCCGATGCATAGTAATAGTTAAATAATAACGTGATTTTGCGTGAATGTGAAATATTTCATAGAATCATCATAGGGCTGATGAACAGTATCCAATCCCAGTGAAGTCAGTATTGGTCGTTTAGTCTCATTTATCGGCATTTCATTGCATGTGACAATTAAACCGAATGTGTCATTAGCTGTCACCAACCACCCTCATCCGACGGCCCTGTCTGTCCATTCTCCATATCGTCTTTTCATCCTTAAATTGGGTAAGTCGAAAAGAAAGAATCAATAAACCGGTTCACCAACCCATTGTCGCCGGGAAAAAGCTGCGCTCAGCAAGCACCATTCGCGTAAAACACGTATTTTGCACTGACCGCGGTTACCGTTGGTGGTGTGCACGGGACAGGGTGTCAACAATGTTGCTGGGCAGCGAGCCATTTTCAATCAGATTCGCCTTTTCTCATCTTTCACGGTGCGTTTATGCGGCACGCAGCGGGCCCCGTAGCTGCAATCAGTCCATTTCACCAGTGATCGCCGCTCCGATATCTTTAGCATCCGTTGCCCCGGGGCGATATCGCAACACCACCAACACGGGATGTTGGGGCCGGTTATCCGCCAACCTGAAACCTGGGCCGGCTTTCATCGCCCGACCGGTGCAGGTTAACTACTGCGTAATAGTCCACCTTTGGTAGAGGAGGAAAATGTGACTAATTGATTTGTACATTCGTGTGAATGCTCTTCATAGCCGAGTGCGCCTCATCACCGTGGACCATGTGTTCCAGCGTTGACAAAGAGCGAAAATCCATTTGATGCAACGCGTGATGTTCATGGCAGACGGTCCTAAAAATGATCAAAATCGGCGTTTGATGATTAGATGGTTGATACAGCATGATTTGATTACCGGACCATAAAAACCGATTAAATTTCGTGTTATCGGAAATGTTTTTGAACATTTCAGATTTGTTTTGGAATAGAGTTTTGAACTTTGCAAAATTACAAAATTTTCGTCAAGTTTTAAATTATATTTTTATTTAAGTTTATTAGTTTCTGTCCTGTCCTTAGTCAACTATATGTATAGTCACTACTATTGATATTTCCGAGAAAGAACTAACAATTGTATGTTTTTCAAAGGGTGTCATGCTTATCTTGATGTCATTTCTTATTCCGTTTTGTGGGAAATTTAAGCGAAGTTAAATTCATGCCGGTGGGCTGAAAAGTGTGAATGGTGTCATTTGTTTATCACTCACCATGTGTGGTTCATGAGACAATTGCAACCTTGAACGTCAAAAATGTTTTACACACCATGACAAGCGTGATCGTTTCTAACTGCTGTGAAACTATAAACACTCTTTTCGTAGGATCTGTCCTTTTATCCGTAACCATGCGTCTGTGAGAGATAAGCAGAACAACGCAACTTTTTGCCTTTTGGTGTATTGCAGCTTCATGTTATGGNGAAAAGTGTGAATGGTGTCATTTGTTTATCACTCACCATGTGTGGTTCATGAGACAATTGCAACCTTGAACGTCAAAAATGTTTTACACACCATGACAAGCGTGATCGTTTCTAACTGCTGTGAAACTATAAACACTCTTTTCGTAGGATCTGTCCTTTTATCCGTAACCATGCGTCTGTGAGAGATAAGCAGAACAACGCAACTTTTTGCCTTTTGGTGTATTGCAGCTTCATGTTATGGTTTCTTAAGATTCTTAAGTTTCAGTTTCTTAAGTTTACGCCATTCCCAAAAGAGTAAGCGTCATGCATAACTACGACAAATAAAAAGTAAATGTGCTCTTCTCAATGCCAAACCATCCCTGCGCGTCTGCAACTAAGCAAAGCAGCTAGTGCAACAACACACATCATGTAAAGTTCTAACCGTCGGTACAGACTGTCGAGACGAAGACGTTGCTCAGACGTTGCCAGCCTAGCTAGTTACCTTGAGGTCTTTTGGAAGCTCGAAGGCAACTCGTTTGTTTTTTCCACTCCCTTTTTGTGCTTCCATTCCCAGCGAAAATAACGCTTCGGCACAGGTTTTTTTTTCTTTTGCTGTGCTGATCCTTCCCGGCCTGGCTTCAATAACAGCAGACCGAATAGTTGGAAGATCCGTTACCAAGAATGCACTTGTCTACCCGTATGGAGGCAATACCGACCGCCCGACCGAAACACGTATGCAAGCAGCAGCATCAGCAGCATCAGCAACAGATAGACAGAAGACCCATGGAGCACACGCTTGCTTGCTTGCTGCGGGAAAAACAGAAGCCCTTGGCCGTTGGCCACAAGGCTGCTGCCGCTGTGGTCCTGAACAAGTGTAGCCATCGACTCGTATCAACCCATCCGACGTGTGTGTGTGTGTGTGTGGCTTGTCGCCGGGAGAGTGTGGGTGAAGTTGCTGGCAGTTATGTGTTGTGATCATTTTTCTCCTTACCAATGCTATCGGACGGCCAGCGTATGGTGGGCCAGGCTCACCTGCAAGGAAGACGCAGATAAACAGGTTTATTAGCTGCTCTTGCAGGCAGGCAGGCCTTTTGCTGGCTGCGTTGTCGCCACGCCGAAGCACGCTGCACAAGCAAGCCAGCTCCACGTCGCACGCTTGTTGCAAGTGGTTCGCTCCGCACAGATCGTGCCCGATTTGCTAGTTACCTCACGCGACCGACCCATCCTTGCTTCCGAACCGTACAGTCCCTATCTGTCTCAATCGAACACCATTGAACGGTTAGCGATTAGTTGGCAGGCTGGAAATTAATATTAAATTGTGTGTAGACGTGCCCAACGCCGACCGGCCAATATCGTCTTCTGCACGATCGCGTGTATCGCTGGCGGGAGTTTCTGCAGGGTGCAGCAGATGGCGCACGCACATCCGTTTTCAGTACGACTCCCTGTACAGTAGTACATAAACGGAGAAGAAAAAAATATTCTATGGAAATCGATCCCTGGAGGCAGACAGAGTTGCTGCTTTACGGCAGTACCCGTGCTTCCTATGACCTGTCGGCAGCTATGCTGCTCTTGTTGGACATTGGGGATTCAAGGTACTGCATATATTCCAAATCGATATGGTAATTGTCCACCAATGCAAGCGATTTGTCGATGCTAGTAGGGATTCTAACTGAGCTGCTGCTGCTCACAGCACACCTTCCGTGCGCTAGCGTAGGCTCTCTGCTTAAGCAACGATTGCGTCGTGAGCAGGTGTGTCGTCCGCGATCGTGAACCGATAATGAACCTTTTCGGTTTTATTTTGCATCAGCCCCGTACGATGGGTTGATTGAGACATACAAAGTATTCCCATTAGTGGGTGATTACGTATGAATTCTTATTGAAGAAATTAGAACGCTTTTAATGATATGTGTCATCCATTTTATAACGCTCTTCTTTGCAGGTTCGTACCAGCGGGACACTGATTGCCGCCATTTCCAAGGGATCGAATAAGATTTTATTCAGGTTAGCTATACAAGCTGTTGGAGGAAGTTGTGTTCAAGAAGTAAAGTCGTTTGTCGATTATGCAACAGCGTAAAAGCACGCCAATTCCACGCTTAACGTGTCTTCCGTGCTTGCAGGTTCATTGAGTTCTGTGTCAAAGAACTCATATTTTGGTAGAGTTTATGAGTTTCTCTTTTGTCATTTGCATCCCGTAAGCGCCAAGAAGTCAAAACCTCTTTGCATGGCGACTTAGCGCTGTAGGTGTAATAGTTTATCGTTAGTGTTCTCCGGAGATCATGTCTCATCTCACCATTGCTCCAATTCGCCTCTCTAAGACGCGACGGGGAATAAAACGAGTAAATTGAATTGAATGACATTATTAGGCAGCAGGGCAACACTCTATAAGGGGACATCACCTTCCACGTTTCCTCAAGTATAATATTCGCAATGGATAGGTTAGGGAACAGATTCCTTTTCCCCATGCGGCAAAAATACATAAGGAAACGAAGCGTTTCCCGATTTGCCGCACCCATAGGCTCTTCTTCAGCCTTGGTCTGCCAGCTGGCGATTGGATGCTGGTGAGTGCATTTGGGCGTTTGTCGGTGTGTCTGATGCCCTGAACCAGTTTCTCACCGCATCGCATTACTTTATCGCAAATCCCCACAACCCGTCAACTCTTCGGCGTCTTCACTAGCGACGCCTGTGCGAATCGCGTTGCCGTTTGCCGTTCGGTTGGGTTCGCCAAAGCCAGCGCTAATTTAACGGATGTTGACAGTTGAAATCAGATTAATTTATTGATGCCCCTTGGGGGCTCACGGGGCGCGCGCGTAATCGCTCTTTCGGCTGTCGCCTGTCATCGGTGTGTTGGTGACCATTTGTTTTTTTTTTCTTTCATTCTCTTCTTTGCCCACGCCGACTCCTTGCACTTTTCGTATATCATGCTCAGCTCCAACCAAATGGCGAAACGAATGGCGGCGTAATCGAAGGTGATACAATAAAACGACGCAGCTTTGCATTTCCGATGCCAAATTGACACGGTTGAGGACAAAATTGTAAACGATTTGCACTGGCCAGTGGCACACAAACCGTGCAACGTTGCAGGTTGCTGTTCGGTTACAAATGGGCACCATTTCCACTTTCTTTTGCCTGGTAGGTAGGTAAAACAAATTGTTACCAGAGTTATCCTGAATTGTCGCATGTGAAGCAAATGTAGCGACAGTGCCGAACGGTGATTAATTCCCGAGCGTTCGAGCGTACAGGATAAGGAGCTCTATTTATCTCGAGACAAAATATGTGAAGTTATATCATTATACAGCTACCTTTAGTTCATTTATTCCCTACATCACACGATTTTAGCCTGACAATCCGTGGGAAGCAAAGTTTGTAGTAATTATTTAACTACTGTGTTGTAGAGTAGCACATGTAAATAACATAACTGATCCACCAAATTACTGAATAACAGTTGGAAATGAGAATTGGAAAAAAGTATACGACAAAGTCGTAACAGTTCGTCGCAATGCGTTAGTTTTCCAAGTGCAAACTTTCTGTTTTACATCCTTGCAAACATAAACTAAATGCTCGATTACCAATGACAGGCACGTCCTTTCTGTAGTCCGTATCATTCTACACGGTTCATCATGCTTATGTTGGTTTCCAAAATCCGCAACTCTCGCCGTGGTACGAGGGTGCGATGTCTATCCCACGCACCCAACCGTCCCAAACCATTTCTGGAATTCGAACCTCGGTCTCGACGAAAGTATGCCGGGCGCGTATTCGATTCGTGAGCAACTCCTCAAAGCTTACGAAGAGAAGTAATTGTTTTTACTGCACGGCTCATCGTAAATGGCGTCAACCAACCGCAAGATCCCCAGCTCGGATGCCCCCTCCAAAAAGGACATGCCCGATCGAACCGATTCGAAAATTCGGCTCACGAACCGCTAGAGAGCGACGGTTCTCGATACGACTTCTATCCAAAATCTTGATGTCAGACTAAAACGGTTTATTGTTTCGAGCGAAGGGCTGCTCTCCTTTCTCCGTTTCATGGGGGTGACGTGGGATTCTGATGCTTAATTTGAATTTATTATCCAACCAATAGTCATCATCGTCGCACGAAGCGAAGGAGAAGCCTGCTGCTGCTGCAATGGTAGTCGTCGCAATGGTAGGCGGCTGCCGACTAACATATCCTAACACCACCGCAATCTCAATCCATCCATGGAGATGACGATGACAACAATCGTACCATGGCAACTCTTCTAACCGTCACCAATATGCAGGATTTGCTGCGAGACGCTTTTATCATTTATGGGAGATGGTTCGGTGTGTGCTGTTTCTTTTTTTTTTTTTGCCGCCCTGATCAATCTGACAAGCGGCACATTTAGTTGTCACATTTTCGGTTCATTGGTATTGGCATGGCCGGGGAGTGCCCGCAAGCTGTGTGCGAAGCGGTAAAGGTCACCATGTCTCCCAAAGTCCAACAGCATCTGCCAACGTGCAAGCTCGTACAGCCTCAAGCTCAAGCAGATCGTGCTCAAGTAGAAAAAAAGGGATGCTGGTCATCTTGAAACCTACCCACCCCCCCATCGCCCATTGCTTTTTTGTTGATTGTTGGGCAGGAAGACATACGGGAAGTGGGTGGTTCAATCCTTTTCGCCATTCCGTGCCATTCATCGATACCGCAGTGTCATCGAGCTAGCAGCACTCGTCCCGCTCTTTGTTGGCATCCTCTGCGAGCCGTAGCGCCTTCTGGCTGAGCAAACCGTCAATGTGGGGAGCATTTAAGGGGGAGTTTTCTCTTTCCATCCATTCTTCTTTTGAATGCTGGCGACAGATGGCTTGTGGGAATATATTGCTGTATGCGTACGTTTTGTAACTTGCCTGTGCGTATGGTTGCGACGTGTGAAGAAAACCAAAACGAATCGTATTTTTTAGTCTAGCCCTTGAGGGTATAACTTTTTTTCCTCGGTCTTTTTGTTTTTTGCTCAGATTTTTGATTGCTGGCAGACGATTATTTTACGTATTGATTACATCAGCATTTAATTTGGTTATCGCATGTAGTTGGCACGAACACAGAATACAGTTTACATGTAGTTTGCACGACAGAATACAGATTTGTTATGTTAGCTCGGTGTAAGTGAGAATTATTTTATATTTTCCCCAATTTTCAGAAACATATAACAAGCTTTTTCTGTTTTAAGGTGTAAAATTAACGTTAAATCAGTTTCATCCAATGGTTTAAATGATAATTAAACATAATTGCATGAATAACTTCGCAATACCTTGCACACATAGCACGTTACAGCAATTGTTTCGCCTTCTTGGCTTGATGACGAATCAAGATACTATAATCAAAGATTACGGTTATAGTGATTATGATAGTATACATACAACTAGAAAAACAGCACCCTTTCTAGTTAAATGGTTCCCATGCTTAAACACTTGACATGTTCAATCTTCTTGAGGGCCATCTAACCCGCTAACGGGGTACAATAGGCAACCCTTTCGGTAGATTCACTACATTCTCCTACAGATTAGCCTGTGCGATGTCGTAAAACTTTTTGCTGCTTTCACCCACCACCAATCATCGTCCATCCACCGACAAACGTTAATGCCGTGGTTTATGATGCGGCTGGATGTTGAAAAATAGGATCTCTTTTTGTACGGGACCTGTTTTCTCGCCAGCTCGTCTGAGTAGTGATGTCCATCTTGTTTTTTGTTTTTTTTTTGCGGCATTTGCAATAATCCTCTCCAATTCCCTGAGGGTAGACGAGCGCTTTTCGGGGGTGCTCCGGATGGGTGAGATCAAGCCGAGTATGCCGTTGAGGATGAATCGCTTTATCGCGCTAAGTGGAACTTTCGTTTTACGAAAACGGAACACGTAGCATGAGATTTTTGGCCGAAATAGGCCGCCGCGACAACAAACCATTTTCGACATCGCTCACAGGAAGGTTGTGCGAAAATCTTTCCAAAGCATTAACTTGTTTGCTCAAAATAAAACATTTGGATGAGAGTGGCCCAGCAGTGGAATGGTTCTGATTGCTGTTGTCAACGTTGCGTGAAGTCCTATCAAAACAATTGGTTTATGTGTTACTATTATGAAGTGCAAATACTGTTTAGCGATAGAATACAATTAAATCGCCATATAACAATTCAAGTCGTGATAATAAAACTCTACCAATCAACACATTCTGCGAGTGCCACAAATTATAGTGCACATTAATACTTCGATGAACAAGACTGAGCAATAGGAATGACCTTCGGGAATAGAAGAAAAATACCAAACCATCCCACAATATCGTATGTTTTGCTTGCACCTCATCGATTAGTGCTTTTGGTGTCTAGTTCTGGCTGCCAACTTTTTGTTTGCTTTTTTCGTTCGCCACCAGCCTTCCAACACAATTCAATGAACACTGCGATCAACGACACAGCGTTCCATTCACTCATCATATGGTCGAGTTCCTTCTGTTTGCTGCTAGCAGCAGCGACTCTGTGATTTTGTGGGTTTTTCATACCATTTTGCTAACCCTGTGTCTCGGGGTATGGTTATGGTGGTTTTCGGTTCATTAATTCCATCACTGTCTATGCTGTTCTGCCACAGGCGAAGAACTTTACTCGTTGCGTGGAGAATAACGAGAAGCCTTACAATTCCTGCCTCCATTATAAACACATCTCCACCGACCCGGCGACTTGTCTTGTGGGTGTTGTGGAAAAACGACTCTAACCGGATAAAAAAGCTGACCATGCTTATGGAGGAAAATGAAACAACCCGATTGCCTGTTGGAGATTCTGACATACACCAGCGTTAAACATGGTTGGATTATAATATTATGAACTTTAGTACCGTGGTGGACACACAAGAGTAAGAGTTGCGAAGATCAGAAGTCAACGATCATCAAAGAACACAGAAGATGAAAACAACCACTTACCCAAGCAAGTCACAGCACACTTAACGTAACGCAGCGTTTGAAGAAATAAGCTCAATAATAATGCATAACAAAAAATCTCTCTCATACACACACACTCACACACATATAGCAACAGCATCTTCTTCGGGCAATTCTTGCCAATCGCTGTACACATCCTCCTTAACTAAAAAGAGATGCTCCTAAGCTTACGCAGCAAGTGCCAGAATTTAAGAGGACGATGCTCGACGCAGAAAAAAAGAACGTACACGAAAATCCAAAATGGCACAACAGATGGTAGATTTATGCCGTAAATACACATGGTTTTGTGGCTGCCGTTTTTTTTGTTTTGTTCTCGTGTTAAGACGAGAGCGTTGCTGAAAAAATTATACACAAACATAAAATTATAGCTGGCGTATATAATTTCGCCGGAAGAACAACAGAACGTAGAGCATATACCCGCCGGTGTCTTACAAACAATGGTAATTTAATTTTTTTTTTTCGTGTGTGGAAGCTGTCAATGATCTTTTTTGCGAGATTGTCTCTTCGTTTCTCAGGTGTTCGTTTCTCAGCTGTTTGACGATACTCTCACTTATGGTCAAAATATAAAATTTCAGAATATTCAGAAACAAACCTTTTCTTTTCTCTCTCGATTTCAATAGTTTTACTCTTAGTTTGAATGCTGGTGATAGAATGTAGACAACACACTACTCTAGCACATCTTTCCCCGAAGCAATACGATCGAACATGATCACCACCACTGGCACTGAACATACTTATTATGGTAGTCGAAAGGTGACGATGGAGTATCTCAGTCGTTCCGTACGACTGGAGGAACGTTGGTGCGTTGTATGGATTGCGGTTGAAATGAAGAGAGTATAAAATAAATAAAACTCTTCTATCTCATCACCACGTTGTGTAGTGAGGACAATCAAAAGCAGAGCAGCATCAACATGAACCGTATTTGTCTCACTCCGCATCAAGGTGCAAAACCGCATCCATAATGACCAGATGCCGTGTGACCACAAGCTCGAGCACGTCTGCGTTGTTGTTTCTGTCGGCTTCTTGGTCAAAGTTACCTACCAGTTTGGGATATGCGCGTATGTATGAATATGGCCACACAACCAACCGGGCGCAGTTTCGTTTTGTTTCTTTGCCCGTGTTGAAGTCACGTCGCGTGTGTATGCAATGTTGGCAATGGTGCAATGGTGGGTGGGTACTGTGGCAGTGAGTTCTTGTTTTTTTTTTGTTTTCCTTGCCCGATCGATCGCCCTCTCGTGATAGCACCCCCGCGTCTTGTGACGAGCGCTCCGGTTGTTGCTAATCAAACATTCGTATGACCTTGTCAATCTACCAGCTCGTCAAAGGACAGCTGGAGGCAAGTTACGCTCGCACACACACACACACGCTCACATGATCTGACAAGGCAGGTGATACAACGCGTCGTACAAAACGCTGGGGCTGGTAGGACACGGCCGCACTACTCCTGTGAGTTGAAATTGTAACGCAGCATTAAAAACTAGAAACAAACGTGAGACGAAACGACAACAGCGACAGCACGATCCACATCCACCAATGCAGCAAACGTTGCAATTGCGAGGGTCTGCCGAGCAGAGCTCCATCCAGCAGCGCCAGAACACACGGAGCACGCTCGTTCATCTGGCACTGGGTTGATTTGGCGTTCGGTTCGGTTTCGTGCCGAAAGGATGACAAAAGGAGACCTTAATTGGACAGGTGTGGATGCACGAGCGGTCGGCAGGGTAGCAACGCGAAGGGAAACACGTGGGGGAGGGGCGCGCCTGAGGTCAGGTGGGTCGCTGGACCGCCCAGTGGTAAAACCATTCGCGTATGCGCACGCGCCCCAGTCTGCGCGCTAATGAGTGGCCTTTTATTGGTGGTGGTCGAATCGGGGCGGAGGGTCGGTTGAGTGAGGTTTGGGGAGGCATGGCGCGCGCGTTCCTTTGAGCCCGGTGGTCGCTCGGTGGAGGTTTATAACCATTATCATTAAAACCACAAAGAGCGGCACAGACGCTTCACGGGTTTCACGGGCAGGAGGTTGCAGTTTTTTTTTCGGGGTGGCTTTGTTTCGCTACAGTCCAGTACAGTGCGAAAACATAATCGAGTCGTCGGCAGATCCCCCCGCACATTAGCAGCCGGTCCCTTGCCGGTCTCCTGTCCCGATGGCTGTTGGCCTTCCCGGATCGAACGAAAATACTACACCGCGTAACCCGTCCACAAACAAGTACAAAACAAAACGAGCGAAGAAACAACAAACCTGAAACTAGACGTACGCCATTTTTGACCCCAATTTGTGTCGTTTGCGCGTCAAGTTGCGCCACGGCGCGAACTACGATGTGCATGGTGGCAAACGGGGTAGGTAGCTAGGTAGTAGGTGAGATGGAAGCCTTTTTGCCCTTGTTGGTGGGCGTTTAGGATGTTGGGAATGGAAGAGCATCGTTGGCAGGAGGAACTAAATATATGTGTAAAAAAAGTACGCTCTTGCTCACACGAATATTCACTGCTGCATAGATCAATCTATTGTTGACACCGGCATGCTTACAAGGAGAGCCCGCTTGGACACGGTTGCTCCAACTGGCAGGAGGTTGAAAAATATGGAAAAGGAAAGCCACCTTCACACGGACCGGCTTCATCGATGCGTTGTTTCTAGCGTTTCTTTTTGTTTCTTGTGCTTCTCTTCCACCGAGGATGCTTTTTTTTTTCTTAGCGCTTCCTCCGCTTTATTATTATTTTGAAGGATTAATAAATTCAATACACCTTCACCGGTCGGTCATCACCGTTGATCGACGTGTCTATGGCCGGTGGCAGTTTCTATGCTGATGGTGGGTCAGCGGAATCCCCACCTTCACCGCACCGATACCCGATTGACTGCCGCACTGTAAAGCTTCATTCGAGCCAATCTCTTTCTTTGAGAGAACCAAAACAACAGGTGTTTGATTAATCGAAGATAAAAAGGAACGCCAGTGGAACACAACGGCAACGCAAGAGCCACCACGCTCATCAGAGTAGCCTTCTCTTCGCGCTCTTCTTTGTTCCTCTTCATCCGGACGCCGGAGCCGCCAGCACGTTCGCCCTTTGCCGTTTATCTTTCCCAGCCCCCGAGGTCCAACAGGTTGCGGGTGGATGTCTTGTTTCGCGGTCATTCTCCCATCAAAACCTGCTGCTCCGTCGATGGTCCCGCTTGGCCGGGAAACCAGTTCACGGGGAAAGATGAGACGATGATGGCGATGATGACGATGGTTAGTTTATGCCGTTGTCGTTGTCGTCTTCAATCGCTTGGCCGTTCCTTTTGCTTTCCACTTCGTAAACGCTTTGTTTACAAACTGGGATACAGTTGTACCGACGTATTGTTCGTGCTCTCAACACTCGGTTACACACACACACACACACACACACACATACACATTTCATCGAGCTGTTTTCTTCGTATTGTGCTGCTCAAGTGTGTTCGCCCGGTGAGTACATATCGTCCAGCAGTTTCCAATCGTCAAAGCTTACATCGAGCAATCGGGTTCGTAGCTTGCTGCGATCTATGATTGGTGAAGTCTTTCGTTTGCACTTCATTATAGAATCTTCTCTGGAGCTTCATAACAATTTCATTAGATCCTGGCCGGTTCGTACTGGTTCACAAATTTGCAAATTCAACACAAAGGCTCGTCTATTCCGACTTCTTCATAGCTTTGCTCTTTGAAGTTATACATTGCTGTAAAACAGTTTATCAAAATCTGGTCCCTTTATATGAAGATTGCGTTTTACCTTTAAAGCACAGCATTGTGCGCAAGGGTATCAAATTTCGTACCCACATTTGTTTGCACCAACTTGTACATATTCATCTACTCCCATACCAAGCGACATAAACGGCTGAAGAAAAAAACACGAACAATTCAAAATTAACTAGTCCCAAAACGGAAAACCTGTTAGCCTGTCTACCATAAAAGGCCTAAACGCGTTCNGCTGTAAAACAGTTTATCAAAATCTGGTCCCTTTATATGAAGATTGCGTTTTACCTTTAAAGCACAGCATTGTGCGCAAGGGTATCAAATTTCGTACCCACATTTGTTTGCACCAACTTGTACATATTCATCTACTCCCATACCAAGCGACATAAACGGCTGAAGAAAAAAACACGAACAATTCAAAATTAACTAGTCCCAAAACGGAAAACCTGTTAGCCTGTCTACCATAAAAGGCCTAAACGCGTTGCTAGGCTGTGTGTGCAGGATCTGTTTTGGCTATAAGCCGACCGAACGGCGTAAAATGAAGGTACCTGTACGAAAGGGTAACACGAACAGCAAACGTAATATTATTAATATATCATTGTTCGGTCGAGCCACCTACTCCGTGGGGGCTGGAGGCGCTAGTTTTTTTGTATGAATTTGGCAACAGCTAGAGGGCACCCTAAGCCTCTAAAAAGCCGAACAGCAGCTTGTGCTCCATCTCCATCTTGTGTTTGTGTTGGGGGTGGTAACTCCATGTGGCGCGTAAAAACCTCAAACCATCCAGCCCAGATATCTCGAAACCAAAGGCTCGGTGGCATAGCCCAACAAGGCTTTCCAACCGCGCGATCTCCGTTCGACAAGAGCCCTCGCCCGTAGATGGATTGTTGATTTTTTCTTCACCTCGGCGTCGGCATCCTCTCCAACGCGTCCGGCTGTGGCCCGGTCAACATGGTCGCGGTTGATGGGCCTGCTTTTCGACTGTCTAGCGTTATTTTTTTCTCTCTCTCTATTTCGTCTCCTTTTATTTCTTTGCCATCAGTGCTTATTGGTGTATTCCACCTACACCGTCTTCATTACGATCCTCATTCCATTCGGGGCCAAAAGTCTTATCCCGATGGCCTCTTCGGTTGCGGGTTGTGGAACTTTTTTTTCGTGTTACGCACTTTAGTCTCCCGAACTCACACTATATCTCTATCTTTTTCTGTCCATAGTTTTTGTTTTGCCATCGCTATCGCTCTCTCCTACTCTTTCTCATTTCTCCCGTACATCTGCCTAGTGGTACGTCAAGATGCTTAAGCCTTAGAGACAGGTTCTTCCCCCGGCCTAACACATCACATTCTTCATGTATAATACGGCGAGGTTTTGTATCCTCCTTGTCGGGTGAGAAACAGCGAAGACGTGCTTTTTTATAACGTTAGTTGAACAATTCCTCAAATTTATTTCCCCTTTTATTTTATTACACCCTCACATAGATTATACCACATTCCTCCATTGTCCGACTCCGTCTACCTAGTCACAAAGCTGGCACAATAAATGTTGTTTTCTATACCGTTCTCGTTATGCTTTTCTTTTTGATTCTCTTCCATTAACTCCTTTAATGCTGATCTTTGCCGTTTTATTGTTTAGTGTTTCATCACAGATTAATTATTATTTTAGTAAAACTCTCTAATTGTGTGCTGTGTTTATATTGTTGTAATAGTTTGATACCCATAATTGAGCGATCAATTTTGTGTTTTATAAAACCACGAGGCTTTTATACTAAAACCCACGTGGCGTATAGGAGAGAAGTATATTTTACACAAAAAAGTAGTAAATACGACTTTTTGCAATGATGTACATGAATGTACGTGAAAATACATGCGATCATGAATAAAAATGAGATGATACTTTAGTAAAGCAATAAAACAATTGAGAAAACAACTGTGTGAGTTGATACCTTAATTGTAAATTGTATTAATTGGACAATTGTAAATAATCGTTTATTGAATGTATGTCTCTGTCCATCTGTCTGTCTCAATGTTTTATCTTTCGATTTACTAAAGCGTACTATAAGACCGCTTTGTAATGATCATAGGACGAGAAGCAAAATCGTAGTCAGAACGGGCATACTTTTCTTCGGCCGCATAATGTTTTCCATGCACATCTAGTCACACCAGGCGAAACTGGTGAATGGAAGAATAACAAAACCTAGACCTTCGTTGGAGCTTCCCCGAGATATTGCGAACGTTCGGTCTTTCTTTGCATCAATACTTCCTTTTCTAAAACACCCTCTTGTCCACCGGATCCGCACCATTAGATTAGCATATTTATTGCGTTTTAATAAAAATTTATGTTTCGGATAATCATTGGGACAGAGGCCTACTAGGTCCCTGGGAGTACATTGGGTTTTGCTGTGGTCATGGCGGAACACACATACCTTTCCATTTCCTCTTAAAGGTTTTTTTGTTTTGTTATTAATTACATGGAGTTTTTATTTATGTGCCTTTCGGCTCAGAAGAAAGAAACAACAGCGGCTGCGTTTTTCCGGTCGCTCGGTGCTGTGTGCGGGTGGTTTTGTCTGTTTTGCTGTGTTGTTTTATTATAGGTTGTGCTACTTCTACCATGTGCATTCTATGCAGTTTGGTACGATGGCATCAGAAAAAAAATCTTCCAATCTGGAAACACGTTGCTATGAACATCACTAACTCTATTGACTTTGTGATGTTTTATCCGCACCCCGTTATCATGCCTGACTCACGTTGTGATATGGCATGTGACGTTTAACTCCGCTGGACATTCTCAAACACACAGCCGGGGTGCTATTGCTGCAGGCGATAAGATTCCACGACACATGGTCAACGAAGAGTCTGAAAAGAGAAAAATAATGTCAATGAAAACGTTTGTCTCTTTTTCTGCAGCATCTCATTCATAAACTTGGTCTTGCGAACAGTGATCTTTCGATCAGGGTTGAATAAAATGGTTAAAAGAGAATAAAAAACGGATTAAGTAGACATAGCGGAAAAAGTACGTGAAACCACGCTCCTAATGGTGAAGTATTCTGCTACTACTTCAGGACTTAACAAGAATCAGCTTAGAAAGCGAAAATCATCACCCCACACAGCCGCAATTTGATTAGCTAAACATGTCAAATCTATAATACTTCACCTTTCAATCACTCGATCGATAATTTCCCATCACTAATTTTTATCCGCGCGCGGCATGCGATCGAACGTGCTGCTGCTGAAGGTTAAGTAATTTTTCCATCCGTTAGCCTACCTATGAGAAGTAGGTGCCGGTCTAAATTTATTTCTGTTATACGTGTGTGTGTGTTTTTTTTTGTTATTAATTTTGAGTGATGTAGCGCCATGTCTACTTCTGCTTGCTTTCTTTTTGCCCTTGTTGGACGATTTTAGTCGGAAAGTTTTAGAAAATTATTTTTCTTCCTACGTTTCGTCTTGTTTCCTCTGTTTTGTTTGGACGTTCGACTGTAGACTGTAGGTGGAAAAATACCTTGTACGAGGTATGATTCGAGGATTCGATCCATTCGCTTGGCCTTGGTTTTGGTGTGTGGCGTAAGTAAATTAATTTTTCATCAGTTACGCTCATCTCGACTCGCACGTCTCCGGTGTATGTATGGATGCTGCTAGATGCCCCATTGATGATTGTGTGGCTTCGCACACCACGAATTGAGGGTTGTATTTGCTGCGGTCGGTTGTAGCTCGGTCGCAATGGTACAGGGATGATCCCAGTGCGTTTTGTACGTCCGCAGCACGAGAGGAACAAAGATGGGGAGAAGTTGTACGTATTTCGGCCATTTAAAAGGCCCCATAACGAAATCTAATGCTTTTTGACCGTGGACCGTAAAATAGATCACTAATCGACCACACATCCAACACGAAGGAAGCTGCCAATTGCTCGAGGGAGGCCAACAATTTTCAGCGAATCAAATCACCATACATTGATCCGAATATTACGATTCTTTGCTGTGGTGAAAAAATAATCTTCACCCGCTCATCAGTGGGTGATTTTTAACAAGNGAGGAACAAAGATGGGGAGAAGTTGTACGTATTTCGGCCATTTAAAAGGCCCCATAACGAAATCTAATGCTTTTTGACCGTGGACCGTAAAATAGATCACTAATCGACCACACATCCAACACGAAGGAAGCTGCCAATTGCTCGAGGGAGGCCAACAATTTTCAGCGAATCAAATCACCATACATTGATCCGAATATTACGATTCTTTGCTGTGGTGAAAAAATAATCTTCACCCGCTCATCAGTGGGTGATTTTTAACAAGCTATAGTTTGGGTGTACTTTTGCCTCGATCGCGATCAGATCAATCTATCTATTTTTCTCCTTCTTGGCCCAACCTCTACACTTGACAAACGAAAACTACAACTTTGAGGAAATTTCAATCGACCACATATATAATTAAACAATTACTGCTCAATCGCTTATATTCAATTACCTTCAATCAGAGGCAGCAGAGTAGTGGCAAGGAAAATTAAAAAGATACTTGTAAAAAGATGAAGAAGCATTTTCATTCATCTGGAAAACAAATTTTTCTCGTATCGATGGAATTGATTTTTATGAGGTTTAATTTTTTTTAGCCTGAATAAATTTACCCATTTGGTTTTCGGTTATTGAATTTTGATCATCTTATGATACTTTGTTTAGCTCTTCTATTGCAAATAAAATACTTTTTTTCTTTTCTCAATTCATTATTTAACTACCTTTTCAAAATCAAAATTATCTTTTGAAATGTTCGTAGCAATTAAAAAGAACATTTTACTTATTACTGGTTTGTACGTATACGAAATGTAATAACCAAAATTTAATTAATTTTCGTAAAATTTATTTTATTTATTTATTTCTATTTTATTATGACGGCTCAGCGCCGTATTGTCAATTTTCGTGAAATTGTTACAACACAAATAACGTTTATAATTTTTTTTACATTCATTTTACGCTGTTCGTGCTGCGTTGGTAATTTATTATGTACTTCGCGCAAACACGAACAATAATCATCTCTAAGCAGTCACATTAATGGAAGATGTTACTCCTAACCAGTAGGGTTCGTAAACGATCGTTCATCTTATGTGTTTCACACATACACACTCTCTCACACACACACACACATACACAAGCGACTGGCCGTGGTATCGCTCCAAAGCTACACATTTTTTATCATTCTGGACGATGCGGGTGTTGAAATAAGACGCAAGCAAAACTAAAATAGGCTCTAAAGGCTCTCGGGTGTACCATCGAACACGCAGCTTACCATGTTAGGCGAATCGCCTCGGCCTTCTTCTTGCTCCGTCACGAGTCGTCCCATACTCTAGAGAGGAAAAAATCACACACCTCGACAAATTGTAATGATGCTTGCCACGAACGTCCCCGAACCACGAAAGGGGCCATCGAGCCGCGGTGTGCAGTGAGCAAGAAAAATGACCAGATACAAATCATCGTTCGCTGCGCGTTTATTGTCGGTTTCGATATTTCCGCATGCGGCTACTAAACAGACCATGCCTATACCATATGTGTGTGTGTGTATGTGTGTGTTTATGTGTGCATGGTTCGTTTCTTCGCCCGTTCCGGCATCTTTCGACACTCTGGTCCGTCGTTCATATTATTAGCAAATTAGAAATGAATTTGCTGCCAATGAACGCGTTTTCGTTGGCGTCAGCAGTGCCATTGAAATTAACTGCCTCTATTTGGCTAACTCGACCGAAGCTTTTCTGGCTACTGGTGTCAAGAGCCTCGATGATGCCTTTTGGACAACTTGACAGTGCTTCCGTTGGGTTTGTTTTGTTTATGCAATAGCCACTAAGCCGGTATCGAATTGGGGTTTTTTTGCTGAAATGATTGTCTTTCACTGGACATTAACGATCCCCCATCGTGTGTGTTGAAGAATGTTAGGCCGCACTGTCGTTATCGGTTGATTTATCGGATGTTATTGATTTCGAAAACAACCAGCCACTGCAATGATCAAGCATATGGCGTTGACGCTAAATCAATGTGTGAGGATAAAAAATGACATTTGCCAAATTTTTGGCTATTGAGCGCTCAAGCTCAGTAGTATGTGCATAACAGCATTCAAAAAGAGAAGAGTAAAAATTCTTTCAAAGCAAACATGTAAAATAAAATTATCCAGAAAGATATCGCAATTTCACACATTATCAATCATGTTTTGTCACATTCAAAATTGGGCTACAATGTATTTCTAACTGTCTTTCATAATGACACATAGCCGCCGGCATTGTTTCAATAGTTCGAAAGCTTACATATAAATAATGCTTTTCCTAGCAAAGCTGTAGCCTATTTTGGATGAGTCATTATTTATGTGCGAGGAAGCACGCGTTCGGGAAGTTGTGCAAAAATTAGAGCAAATTATTTTTTGCGTTTTTTCACCTATCTAGTGCGCCATTCTCTTCCAACACATCCCGACTACCAACAGGAAAACGCGCTTTGAAACGCGCTGTTTGCGCCACTAGTTTCGGAGGTTTCGTTTACCTTTTTTTTGTCTCCCCTTTCAACGTTTTGTTTCTTCTTTTGCTACAAAATGAACCTACTTCCACACAAGCTAGCGCCGTAGGACCGGAGCACCGGAGGCAGGTGATGAATCTCAATATAGCGTGAAATTTTTAATACTTCCCTTACGGCCGCTCGCGCAATAAGTGCCCAAATGCGGTGATGTCCATAATTTCTGTTGCTGCCGCTACTGTGAGCCATAGGGAAGACAGTGAAAAGAAACTTCAAAACATTCCACCCACTAATCAAAACTCTAGGAAAGAGGTACAAAGTAAGGAAAAAGGTAAAAAAGCTAAGCGATTTGTTGATGTTTTTTTTCGTTCGTTCGGTGTCTGGTGCGAACGAAAATTTCCGTTTCGTTGGACGGAAAACGAAGTAATCGATTTTAGTCGCGACCGAGTGGACTTCGCTCAAGCATATGTTGGACGTTTTAGGACAGTTCCGAAAGACGGACGCGGTAAGACACTAAAAATGAGACACACCTCCTTCAAACCTTAACCATTGAGTTCATTGACGACACCGACGATATCCGTGATGTTGCTCCGTCCGCTAATAGAGGAAATCATTAAAATTAGATAAATAATTCAAAAAACAAAAGCAACAAAACTGTGGTTCAGAGACTCACACTGCAAAGGAAAGATAAAGGAAAACAAGGTACGAACACACTCGAGAGAAGAAGGTATCGCATAAAAGAAGAAAGCAATAATTAAAAAGAAAACATGACAAATGCTACCGACAGTGGAACTCGTACGTAGAATTGAAAGAAATGCTGTGGCATTTTATAATCCTTCACATCCTCACGCGTTACACTGGTAGGAATTGTCGCCTTGGTTGCCCATCTCTGTCCAACCGTCCTGTATCATGCCGTGTCATTCGATCTCATTCTCAACGTTCTACAAGCGTCACTGGCTAGCATACGAAACGGAAGCGAATTGACTTCACAACGTGTGGAGGTCATAAAATTGCCCAACACAGGAAGCATCGCATACCAACAGAGCCTTCCTTTTACATCCAGACAACCAGAACACGTTTTTGCCTTGCTTCGCGGGTGTTTTGCACCCCCGATCGGCCACATCATGGCGTCGTCCTTTATTTAACGGGCAGTTTTATAAATAAATTTTTTAATTACATTTAATATCGCATGCTCAGGTGCAGTAAACGAAACGGTATACCATCACCCCTGAACGTGCACGAAAGCGCAAGGTGAAGGTGTTGACGAGGATATATGACTTCGTTTTGTTGGTGGACGAGCCAGTGCCCGAGTGCCAGGATGTACGGCCTAAAGGTGGGACAGATTTTTGAGGGAGTGGACCATTGCGTGTTGCTCTGCACGCCCATTGCTACAAAACGGCTTGAATTGTTAAGCTAGGTATTTTATGTCATCTTATTTCTTCTTCCGACTTCATTCGATTGTCGTTCGCTGTGGGTTGGCGTGCGTTCCATAGCGATATGGGTGTACAAACTCACGCAATAGCGCACGTATCTGGTAAGCATCATTGTAGCACGCCAGAAAACATGTCCTATATGTTTCCCGTTTCTGATGCTGCATCGTTTAAAGTGTTTGTTTTGTGTCTCTTGATAACCTAAATAACAACGCAATGCATAAGCACCTTAGTATTTTAATTCAATTTCAATTATTGAAGTATACATTAAAAGGGTCATTTTCATTTTTTTCAAATGAGCTAGTTAAAAATGCAACACAAATATTTGTTATGACGTTTGTACTCAAATATATAAGCACACATACAAATCTCCGAATGGATCCTCATTTTAGTCCCACATTCAAGTAAACTAACCATTACACCATCTAATTGTTTCAGAGTAATGTCTTGTTTTCATGTTACTCATTCAGTATTTAATGGTGTTTTCACTTCGCAAAGACCGCCGACGAATCATCAAGTAGCAAGAAACACAATAACTATAAAGATAATGGAATTTGTTTTGTCGTAACGCTACTGAATTTATAATTAAAACTACAAAAACAGAGCTCTTATTACTCTATACAAAATTGCATTTCAAAGATCTGAACGCTTGAACTTACTTGGCTCAGTAAATCAGTTGCAGTTTCTCTAGTAAAGTATTCTACAGCCTGAGATTTGGTAATAATTCCTAGAGCTGTTTTTAGCTTGAATAGCTGAGACATATGATGTCATGAAAAGTGTGGTACTTTAATTTCTTTTGTTTAATCTTTTGTTCAAATCTTAAACTGTGCTCTTCACGTTAATTGGTTCTTCAAATAATGTTTTTCTACAAATCATCTGCTTTTAACGCAGGAATGATTACGATTCAACGTTCAATCGTCGTACGATCTCGGCTTTGCTCTGACCAGTGCTTAAAAGCCAATGACGTTAATTGTTTCAATATAGGAGTTAATTGTACTTGACACCTGGTGTGACAGATGTGATTGTTGATGCCGTTCACGGTTCAAACGACGTCCTTTTCCACACTACGTCAGCGATTTCCGGATGTTACGGAACGACCTGCGAGTCGCTTCAAATGGGGTCATCATGGTGTGTAACGCTCCGGCAATAAATGTCCAACAAGCAACAGGTCTCGGACCCGTCCGGCTGTTCCACGCCATACATCGCAAACGAAGCAGCAGTGTTGATTCCAATCAAGGAGTTGGGTGTGGAGTGACGAGTGGGTCTAATGACTTCGGAGTACGTTCCGCCATGCAGAAGCAGCCCGTCGACGGTGGGAAGGTTTTTGGAGGACGCGATTTGGGCAACACACCTGTCCAGCGTGGATTCCAGCTACCCCAAAGATTAGCGACGGAACCCGTCCGAGAGTGGCCAATGATTTATAGTCGAGGGATGGCAATAAATTTCACATTTTTGTGCTTCCCATCTATCGCCGTCGTGGTGCTGAAACCGTTCGCCGGTGGTATCTTCGTGAAGATTGGAGACACTAAGTAGTTGTACGTCTAAATTCCGATCCTTCAGCAGGGCCGTATGTTAGTTTCTCATCGGAATCGGTGGTTCGGGACATTAAATTTGTGTCACACAGGGAACCAAGAACCGATGAGAACCGAGAGATGTTTTTCGGTTTCGGTGTTTCGTTTTCAAAGGTGAAAGTCTCTCATCTACTTCCTTTGCATCCAGCCTAGATATGTACAAAAGCTTCAACGGCAACATCCGACCGGGAAGATTAGTTGGAGCGGTGAAAGGAAGTAATTATACGATGAGATTGGTTGCTTCCCGGAACAGTTTGGCACTTTTCATAGTTATCAAGTTTAGTGGATCGCTCCTATCACTTGTGACATCTGCTCATCGCATACATGAACAATGCAATCCATATTGTACTCTTTTGACTCATGTCGATATGAAAAATACTTCATACACTATATGCGTGATTCATTCCCCCCACACGATGTAACCATAAGCTTCATTCTTCTCTTTGTTGTTTAGTTAATACATCCGAACGCTGTCTTCCGTTTCGGCACAGCTCACCATTCACGCGTGCCACGAAACAGTGTTGTTGTTGTCTATAATATTGCGATGACTTAAGACACCATTAGCTAGGCCACCTTCGCGTAAAAAATAGTTAAATGTACAAAAAATCAATTTCCTCTGCGCCGCAGTCCACATGATCATGATCATCAACAAATTGCTGTTGAGTTGTTGTGAGTCGACGCATCGAATCATCAACGCCTCCAGCGATCCTCAGTTGCGTTTCCCTAATCGCAGGTGGCCGTAGCTACCCGCAGTGAATGACCCAACCAAACTCGTACCAGCCGTACGCAGACAAACTTTTTCTCAAATACTGGCACCACACGCCATGTGAATGGGCAGGGTTTATTTTTTTGTGGAATCAATGTTTCGCGGATGCTGGCCATAGTTACGCAAAGGCCAACAGTCGTAAGAGGAGGAAGATCTGTTTCACCTTCCCTGCAATCGATTGCAACCCGTTGACTTATGCCGAATACACTTCCCTTCCATATCGCGCATCTGTACATCAGTTCGGGTTTCCAGCCTTTCCAAATAGATGGGAGCTATAATTTGTACCATTTTATCAAAGCGACCAACCTTACGTGCTACTGAGTGCGCAGCTTCACATTTTAGCTCGACAGGACAAGATGTTCAGTACCAATACATGTCGGTAGCAAATCGACAGTGTACACATTTCTGTTTTCATGCCTTTATTACGAAACTACCTATCCCATGGTCCCAGCCAAATGTACATCTATCGAACAGTGAGAAGATATACCACAGCTTCAGAAGCACTGTCTATGCTATATGTAAGTTCACTTAAAATAATCGATCCTAAAAAAATCAAGGTCCGATAAATCGATCGTTCAGCCCGATTACTCAGCCGTAGACGGCAACCATATGTTTGGCAGTTTAGAGTCAAACTTTGATGTATCTCTCGCCTAGACACTCTCTTTCGTTTCCCTTTCGTCTCACATTTTAAACTTCAATCGCAATTCCACTGCTCGTTTCTGGACTGGTAAACAATTATATCGTTTTATTTTAACTTTTTTTTCTTACATTATTGCTATTCAATCACAACATTTTGATCGAAATAAGCCGAAGCAATGGAAAAGCATGGCAGTAAACGAGTGGGTAGCTTCGCCCCGTAACCGTGTACTGGAGAGAAGCATTGCTGAGTTTAGAAATAATTTTTTGATCGATCAATTACTTCGATTATTGGCGCCAATTACTGCGGGTGGCTATGTTGAGAGTGCCGGGTGGCGCAGAGCTTACATAATCACGTAAATCTGCCAGTGCGGTTGCTAAACTAAACGAAAATAATTTTCTGTGCAAATCTTACCAGACGCATCAACTTGGTCGAGTGACAGATGGATAAGGCTTCTAAAGTGTTTGTATTTGCTTTGTTTGAAAGGATTTCAATATTGTAGATCTAATACTAAGTCTGGTTAAAAGTAAGGAGCATGTTTGCTGACATACAATATTTAAGTAACTTAACTCACAAATATGCTACCAATGTTGGAGAGTCTCTGTCAACAAATGTCTCAGCACAAAATCATTTAACTTTTAATGTTTGTTCACTAACATGAGAAATAATTTGGCTTCAGCATCACATCAAGGTTATTTCTTTTACATCTCTTTATAATTCCCCGGCGGCTCTTCAAATCTCAACGGTGGAATTTCCTTTCATGCCTTTTGGTCGAGAAAATGCAAAAAATAACGACTTTAATCGTCAAAGTAACCGGCCTCCTTCAAAAGTGCTTTTGATGGCAGGTCCCATCAAAGCTTCCAAGCATGTGGTTGTATTTTGGTGCAATCCGTCCCAGTGTTATTTTATTGTTCTGTTTGACCAAAACGACTCGGGCTTGATCTTGGTCGATGAGAACGAAATAATGCCGCAGGAATTTCGAATTCGGGTTCGCATTTGGCAGCGTTCGATTACAAACCATTTCTCATCGTCGTCGATCATCAATCAGCACCAGTAGCGGTCATTGTTGTCGCTGGTAGCCCTTGAGCTGCCGCGCAAAATGCATTACATGCCATCCCTGAGCAAAAGACCTCGAGCTTGCCTTCACCTGTATGCCGGTACCGCATTTCACGCGACTACGTAAGAGCGAATGCAGTGTACATAATAGTGTGTCGCGATGGGCCGATATTTCGCGCTGCTGATGGAAGCGGTTGAAACCAGGAGCCTTTGCTTCTCTTTATCCCAGCAATACAAAAGAGCTCACCCACAAAGAGGCAACTGCAAGGAAACGGACTTGACGTACGTAGCACGAGTGTTGCAAACTGTGGCCCATTCACGCTACTCGCACCAATGCAAGGAGGTGGAATCGATTTCATATAAGATGCCACAATGAGACAGCACGTTACAGAGGTTGGCTAAGATGCATGACAATCCCACAACAGTAGCTGAATGTAGCTGACACTATTATTGAATTTTGCTACTGTGATGCTGCTTATTCTGAACAGAAGCCATTCAGCTTCCACGAATAGAAAACCGATCGCAAAGAATCTCATTCCAATCATTTGTACATCTGTCACTGACATAATTTGGTTACCATAAACGTCCAAGTCTAAACNTTTCATATAAGATGCCACAATGAGACAGCACGTTACAGAGGTTGGCTAAGATGCATGACAATCCCACAACAGTAGCTGAATGTAGCTGACACTATTATTGAATTTTGCTACTGTGATGCTGCTTATTCTGAACAGAAGCCATTCAGCTTCCACGAATAGAAAACCGATCGCAAAGAATCTCATTCCAATCATTTGTACATCTGTCACTGACATAATTTGGTTACCATAAACGTCCAAGTCTAAACATCTACCAATCTAAAGTTGAACTCTTCGGCGCCCTACAAAATATACTGTACTACCACAAACATGCATACATCGCAACTGCTTTTAAATGGCTGATAGGAACACAGCTACCATCGAACATGTTGGAAATAGAAGTACAAACACCACTGCAAAATGGCAAACACTTCGCGTGCAAACAATTGCATTGGAAATGGCTGTCCAAGTAGCGGGTGTGGCTTCCGGACCTGCTCGTTGCATAGCGAACAATTTGGTCAGTGCTGGGTAGGAGCGCCCATTAGCAACGTAGATAAGCGCTACAACTGCCAAACTTGATGAAACCCGCGCCAAACTTTCGCGCCGTTCACTGTTTCGTATTTGTAGAATGATAATTTCTTATCAATTTGCAAATAACGAGACCCCACTCTGCCGTTCCTTATATATTTTTTTTTTGGTGTTTATTTTTGCACTCGTCAGTCAGCGAAACGCACGTAAGCAATCGACCGCGAGACGAGAATCGTGCGGCATTCGATGGCGATCGTAGTTTTATCGTGGCAAAAGTCGATTACGAAATGGCGCCTACTTCGTGCAGCGTTATCACACCTTACAAGCTGCCTACGATGGAGGGGTGGCATATCCTACGTCTTCAACTCCACCCAATCCAATGAGCTGCCATCATCTGCAGAATGCTCAATCAACATTACGCGCCTAATAGTGCCGCTTCGCTGTTCGACTCTTTTATTTTTCTTCCCGCGTCAGTACGAATCTTGCCACTGCCTAATTTATAATCAGAGTGCCTAGAGGAACGCTTCTCTACAGAACCTATCGAGCAGCATTACCGGCTGTATATGGACTGGCCGTGTGTAACTCGGGTGCTCAATCAATGTAATTACCATATCATCCATAATCGCACCTCATTCTAAGCCGCAGCAAAGCTGCGCCGTGCTGTAACGTTTCCCGTTTTGCAAAGGAACCAACCGCTTACCACCGGCGCAAGCCTTCATTCGGAAGCGTGAAGGAAACAGACGGCTAATGCTTCGCTTCGGCTAATCATCACATTACTCTTCGACTTGCAGTTTTGTAACCGAAGCCCGTCGTTAGGGAACATGCGAGGCGCGATCCTGCCAAACAGTGGATCGTACTACGACGACCACCGATGCTCGCCGACTATCGATTGTGGACCACGGAACTGTGTTGCAAAATCCCATTTCGCACGGTTGCCCTTGGGTTTTAGCTGCCCTATGCAGCCCACTTTCTTAAGATGCAACACTCATTTTCTTTTCGCTTCTACTTCCTCGCTTGATTCGCCATGGAACCATGGGAGGAACGAAGTCGACGAAGGTTAAAAGTTGTTCGGGATCAACAACAGAACGAATGGATTGTGGCGGTACTACAGAGAGCCTAATCGTACGATTTACTTTGACAGTAGCTCCTGTCAGCTCGGGTCAATTGTAACAAATAGTAGCAAATTGCCTTGTGGCTAAAGTTGTAGTTCACGGAAAAACTTCCTACGAAACACCTGTGGAAAGAACAATACTTTAAACAATTTACAATATTTGTTTCCTGAAAGTAATACTAACGTTCTCGTTTATTCTATATCTTTTCAGGTGAGTCTTCCTATCAGCGGCTGATTTTGTTACGATAAACCATAGCTGAGCTGTAAGTCCTGAGTTGATATTTCACTTTATAATAAATCGTTACCTCAAAAAAGGAATCCAACCGGTTTTAGTTTTGAAAGCTAAAAATCATTTAAAAGAGCCATATTGTGAACACACTGCATTCGTAAAACAAAAACAAATGTCATATTATGGACAAATTAATCGGCCCTCACGTATCGAATCCACTGTGCCAAATCAAAGTCCAACGACTTTAAACCGTGAAGAACCGTGAAGGCAAACACACACCAGATTGCTTGAATCTAGCCAAACGAGATGTTTATCCATTTTCACGCTAGCACAACCAACTATCCCAGACCGTATTGATTACAAGATCATGTAATTAAGGTATATTTGCTTACACCCACTATTGGAACATTGTTGCGCCAAGTTTAATTCCTAATTAACGTACATTTAATAACCGATGATCTTCTTTTGTGCATTGGGTGTCGTGTGTTGTACAAATAATTTTAAACATACTTACCTGCTTCTCAAGAGTTTGTCAACACAATCGTTATCGTTGAAGAGGTGTACTTTGTTACGACAATAACATGTTAAACATAAATACCAAGACGAACTGTAACATGTTAGGTGTTCTTTTAAAGATTTTCTTTGTTCTGTTATTATTGGCTGATCGTAATCCATTAGAACAATATATAATTACTACTGCTATACGCCAATAGCGTTTGTTTTTAGATAATTATCCCCACATATTTGGCGGATAGTGATTTCTTCTGCAATATTTGCCGATGAGAGGATTTGCGTTTAAAATCCCATGATCTTTGGTATCCTGCTATTTGCCCACAAGGAGGGAGTATAATTAGTGGACGCAAATTTTTTGATCCATATGTTAAAAGTGTCTGCCGCCAATAAATTTGCTTTATTTGCTACACAATTCACTGTTCTCCCAGTTGATTTGCCGGGGAATAAGTCCGGGACGATTCAACCTGGCAGGCGTTCGCCGATCAATCCATCAATCTCCCAGGTCACCTAAGCCATCGAGCCCCGTTCATTTAGAGGATGAACTGTAGCGGATTGCATTGCCTCCGGACCGGTCTTTACCATCAAGCACTACCAGCACGGGAGCACGTGTATGCGCCTGGACGGCCGTGTTTCATTTGATGTCGCAAGTTAATTAACTTATAACCATCGCCACTGGGGACCGCACGCCACAGAACGAGATACGCGAAGAAAAAAAAAACAGGTTGGAAGTTTGGAAAAACCACCCCGATCAAACAGGCCAATGCTCTCCGGCTTTATGTCATGACATGTATTGTGTTTGCGCGCGGTTATGCTATTGATGGTGATGATGATGATGATGATCGGCGAGCGCGAGATGAAAATTCGGGAGCCCCAGGGACACAGTCGGGGGTGCGTGTCTAATAATGCGCAACAACGGCGCAGCACAACAGTGACGTACCTACCGGTGCACGGGTAAAAGTCTGCACGAAAGCCTCAGCCTTTCACTCCGAGTGGGCGCCCCCGGTCGGCAAAAGGCGCGAATCGACACACGGGCGTACACAAATCGTACAATTAATCAAAACCATACTTAATTACAACCCGCAACCGGGAGTAATCATCCCGGAAAGAAAAGTACCAGCGGCGCAATCCGGCAATCCGCGGACCCTGCCGGGAGCGTTGGTTCGTTGGCCAACAACACAACTAAGCTCATTTGCAGGCTACCGAGCCCCAGAGTCGCCCGGGACTGCCTTCCGGTGACGTGATGCTGGTACGCCGAGAAAAGGATTACGAACTTCGCTTGAAGGGGAACCCGCGTAGACCATTGTTTGCTGCGCCGGTACTCGCATCCCGATGTGCGGATTACCTTCAACCTTCCGTTATGCTCCCCACTTCGAGAGAGCACTTCGATCAACATCGATCACGTATGTGCTCCGTGTCGGGCTAGGTGGTGCCTTTGTTTGGGGCCAACGAAGTCATCCAAATCAAGCGTCGATTATCAATCATGGCGCACACGGGACTCGGGGAAGGTGTGTACAAGAATCCGCTCAGCGTACTGTCGGGGGCTAATGGTATACCAAAGGCAGCGAGCAGCGAAAGAAATGACGCCCCCCATTACCGTTTGTGGCTGCGCCGAGGAAGAAATTATCGTATTTAAACGTCAAATGATTAATTTGACCAAGGTGTTGACCACCAGGCAGGGCTCTCAATCAGTCAACTACGCCTAGGATAGTGCACGTTCGAACATACCTTTCGCTATCCCTTGGGCGTGCTGACCACCGTCCGCCACCGAATCGGAAAACATTGGAGGTACAGGCAGAAGCATCGGTCCCGGCACTGCAGAGCGCTCCCATATGCGCGCACACACGCACACTCTTCAGGTACTCCAAACCAGACGCACCTTACCGCAATCATCGTAGTCGGATTAGCGGGCTTTTATGACGACGCTAATTTGGCTGTAAGCTTTTATAATCCGCTCGTAAATCGCTCGGCACCGTACGGCGGTGGTGGTACGCTCCTTTGCACTGGGTCATTTGCGAGCGGATATTTCTCATCGCGTTTGAACCGCCCGTTCCGATGTTTGAAGGGTTCCGACTGAGTGCCACAGGTCCGACCGCCGGGGGTCATTGAGTCATTTCGTACCCGTACAGCCCGCACTCGACAGGTGTGTTGTTCTTCTGACCCCAACGAGCATTGGAGTCATGGTGTACCGCAACAAACCGCATGCGCCACCATGCACGCGGGCACGCATCGGACGACAGGGAGTCGTCAAATGTTGAAACCGGCGACGACCTTCCGCACCAAGGGCTGTCGAAAATTTGAATTTCGTCTCTTGATTCGATCCGGGAGTTTATTTATTTATTTAGAGTTTTGCCAACTGCAACCTGTGCAAGCGGCTTACGCCACGCAAACGAAAGACCTTGCCATTGTGAGACGGGGTGGCAATTTTGCTGAGCAGACCACAATGTATATCATCGATCAATCATCAAGCGCTCCACGAGGGTGTGATGTTGAAATAATCATGGCCCGAATGAGGGACACAAGATCATCAAGCGGATCGATCGTTTGTAAAGGTTTTTTGAGTGTTTCTGACTTCTTTTTTTTTCTGTATAAAACATTGATGCCTCATCAATCTTGGTTTAAGATAGTGAAAGGACTTGAGCGTGTTGGGGTGGTAACAATGGGATTCCATTCCTAACGAAAAAAAAATAACACCAAATCAAACTTAGTTTTGGTGGCAGGTTGTAAACGTACCAATCTGTTTGGACGACACTCCAGGGTCACAATATTCGAGCATGGAATTCAACCACAAAAAAACTGCATATGAGATGACCTACCGAGCGGATGCATTAGCAGACGACACGGCACGTGGAATTGTGAAGCTGTAACACCAAATCGTGCGACGAAATGGCACATTAATGCAAAGGAAGGCCACATACGAAGCCCGTTTCGATTTGTCTGCAAATAGTGCTCCCCATCAGGTGACTGTGGTTTCAAAGTAAGGATTACTATAAAAACATAACCTCACCAGCGCTGGCGCGCGATCATCGTGATTCGTTCTGCATCAATCTTCTTTATTGGAAGCGCAAGGGCATACACAAACGCACGCCGGAATGTTCTGTCTAAACATTGGCGATTTCTATTTGCCATTACTGATCGTTTGTCCAAATATTTACCACCCACCCAGCGCCATCGGGTAGGCACCCCGCTTCCGGATTGCCGGACACGGATTGCGGGTGCAGCTTGTGCAATTTACTTCACCGCAAAACCCATTAGCCAAGAACCGCTTGAGAGATGGTTGCACGGTTGCTGCTGTTGCAAATGGGTTTTGTGTTTTTTTTTCCTTGTTTCCAGTTCAGCATTATTACTATTTTTTGTCTTCGGCTGCTCCTTCCTTTGTTGTTTGCCTTATATCTAAGCTTGCTTGCCTTTCTTTGCCGAACAAAATTCTTCTTTGGTGTAAAATCAAAGGTGTAGATCACGGACGGCGTGAAACGGCGTCTCGTGTTTGAGTAAATATGCACATGTACTTCGGAAGTCCCGTGCACAATGCACACCCACCCAATGCAGATAGATGCATTTTCCGATTCTACCGCCAGCACCAAATGCGCACCAACCAATAAGCAGGCGAAACGTGTGTGCACACACACGTTGGCAAACGATGGTAAACAAAACAATTCCATCTTTTTCCCTAGCCAGCCAATTATTAAAATACCATTCACCGTGTGTCGTTCCGATGGCGTGCCCCTTTTTTGCTGTGGCCCCTGCAAACGAATATCAGATTGTGTGCGGAGTGTCGAGAGATCGGTGCATCTCCCGTTTAATGCCAGTACGACGGTGCACTGCACCTGATGAAATCGGTCCCTTGGGGGCTTGCCTAGTGCCTTGCAGCCGGTCGCGAATTCCGAAGGGCCTGCTGCCTGGTTGCAGCTCTCCTAGCGATCATTTGTGGTATTGTGTGTGTTTCTTTTGGTCTCGGATGTTTGTTTCGTTCGTCTTGCGCCGTACGATGTAACTTTCTGCCCTCGAACCTGTTTGCCTGCCGTGTTAGCTTTGGCTGGATTGTGTAGGATCGTCGCAGTACGTACGCCACAGCATTCGGGAGAAAGGAAAAACACACGGTCAGACGGTTGATAGTGAATGGCCACGGTTCAGACCACGGTGGGAGTGGGGACGTTGACAAAACAATAATGAATTTGCATACATTTTAGCGTTTGCTTATATTCACTTTCTGCCATACACTCCTCACTCTTCTAAACTTTTTGTTAATGTAAAGCATGTTATTTAAGACACTTTCTCAGAGATATCGTTTGGTGTGCATCATTCTCACAAACCTTGCCAGTAGATGTTAAAACCTTAATTGTTCAACAATTTTCCCTACTGAAATTCTTACAAGATTTGCTGATTTCCTTAATATGGATATTGGATAAGTAATTAAAATTCGTATATAAATTACTGCAATCCAATGGAACTGCTGTCACTATTCATCTTTTGCAGCAGCATTGCTCACTAAACGTTTTGGAAAAAATCGCGGGCGGGCGTTTCCGTTTTGACTCAGACAAGCGTTAATTTATTGAAGTATTAAACATCTTTACGTTGGCGGCTCCTGCATGTGTTCTTGTCGGCTTCACTGAGACAGTCTCCTAAACCAAAATCAGTTAGCTGTCGCATTCATCGTCCCCTGCCTGCCATTCTATTCTAAGAGGGTTTCAGTTTTTCTTCTCTTTAAGCAGTCCTCCTTCGTCTTCGTGTTTGCCAGATATACCGGCCCGACAGATCCATGCTCACATTTGCAGGCATGATCCCTTTTCCGTTCCACTTAATCTTCAAATGGTACGAAGAAAATGGTCGCGAAATACACTCCTTCGACGAAGGAGACGCTGCTTTTTCGCATTTACCTTCTTCGCTCCGGTATGCTGTGCACGGTGGAATGCGTTGTTCGATTCGCTGGTCCGGAGAAGATTAACGATCTTCCATTAGATTTATTGGCATTAATCGGTTCCGATAATGGTTAAATTTAGACAGATTTCCACGGTAAGCGGACTCTCTGCCCGATCCCGCCGGTCGCGTTTGCGCATGAATCGTTGTAATTGTTACTTGTCCCAAAACCGATCATATGTGGAAAGCGAACACCACACAGGCGCATGTACACAACTACATTCGTAGCACTGGCATGTGTATGTTGGTCGGCGGCGGAGGCGATGGTGACGATTGAATTCCGAATACCACAGCCTGGTTGCCCAGCCTTGCGGCCGTATGCCACCCATTCGGGGTGGCTCGTACCGCCGTCCCGAGAAAGGAGTTTATTGACTTATTTGGAGGTGTTGAACATATTTAGCGTTTGTGTTGTGCTATTTTCTATTCAGCCGCTGCTCAACTGTTCCATCGCATTCGAGCATTGAGCGTCGCCCATGCAGACTGATTGGGTACTGCTTGCTTCGACGAGATCCAGGCACGACAGATCACATGCAAATAATGCTGCCCAGAGATAGTTTGTCTTGTCGCCATTTACGGGCATTTATTTTTATTGGGTTTTATTTGTCCCATCGACTGATATGCAGTATTTGTGGAAACATTGGGCGATTCTTTCATTCTTAAACAATCACCAAATATACAAACAAATCAGCACCCATTTTACTGTCTATACAAATGAATATAATTACTTTTGTATCACAATTTTAAATTCAATAATTTATGTTTGTTTAAAATCAAACCAGCCTGCCATTAGTAATTATAACGTTTTACAAACCTGAACGAATTTAAGGGAGTTTGGAGTTTTGGAGTGTTGGAAAACGTGGCTTAAAATTTACAATCGCTGGGACGAAAAGACATAAAAACACTATTTAGTAAAGAGGTCAATTAAAGAATTTAGTGTTTATTGTATGCTAAAATATAATAAGCTCATCCATGTACGACTCGACCTACAACAAATTATGTATGTAACACAGATTAAAATGACGGATCCCTTGCGACTGTAGTGTCACAATATAGAAAAATGATTTTTTTCCCTGCGAAGTGAGAATTTAGTGGGAACTAATTGTTGCCACAGAAAATCCCTAACGATGTACCGAGAAGCACGCCAAAAACAGCTCCCACAAATCCGATACTGGTTGCTATCTTGTTCGTCACATCGTATCCACACCGAATGTGAATGTTTACGCAAATGACATTCATCTTTTTAGTTTCCACTTACACACAAACATACATATATACACACGGCGAATGGATACTGGCGACCTAGAGAAGGAATACTGCGCCATCCCTACCAGGGTTGCATTTGCAGTTGGGATGTGGTCTGTATATTGCACAGTTGCAGACGGCCACATTGCAGCCAAGGGTGGAGTATGCATTCTGATGTTCATACGGGCTGAGAATTTTTCGTGTTTTATTTTACATGCACTTTCTGCATTACGGTGCAACCACCGGTGAGGGGACCCACCGGGAGACGCACAAGCGTTAAGGCGAAGATATTGTCAGTCGTCTGGGCGGTTGACTGCAGCGCAGGATCTGTGCAGTTTTATAATAATTTGTACCGCCGCCGGTTGCACCTGTTTCAACTCTTTCAGTCTTTTCTTCGTGGTTCACGTTATCTCTCTTCTTCGTGCGAATTGTTTCTTGTACGGCGTTGACTCTTTCTTGATTCTTTCTCTCAAAAAACTGGCTCTCTTCGTCTTCCTTGGGCTTGTCTTTCACAAGGTCCTTTTTATTCGTTCGTTCGCGCAAGATTTCTACATGTCTGCTTTGTTTGTGTCTGGTGCATCATTTTATGCAGCATGCGCTGCTGTCATGTTCGAGATATTCGTAATGTATCCGTTTGCAACACCCGCAGTTTCTTACATTTGCATATCAGTTGCTCGCTGGTTACTTCGTCGCTATGTTTGCCGGGTGATGCGATACAGAACGTTGGCAAAAAATCTGTGACACTCTCAGTATGAAATTTGAACTATCATTTCATTCAGCGTTGATTTAGCGTGTAAATCTTTACACGGTTTTTATTCTGTATGATATTCAGTGTAAATACTACATAAACTGTACAAAAATCCTGACAACGATACTCTGATGCGCAGCCAAACGCAAGTCCTCAGTTATGCTGCATTGCTCTCTTTATATCAGAGTCTCGTGTGGCGTTGCACACTTCATTTGACGATGAAATAGAGATTCCTCGTGGCCAATAATAGCAGTGCGATTGCAAAGACAAAAGACCATCCAACGCGCATAGCATGGGTGTGATCGTCTCGGACAAAATGAGCTGCATCATTCCATGCTATTGTGCCGTTTCTGAGACGCAACCCGTGCGCTGTGTCGCGGAAAAATTTCGGCACACATGTACAGTCCATTGCCTACCAGTAAATTCCACCGACGCAGTCCGCAGCGACACAAGACAAAGCGTCGAGATAGTCTGCACCGGAATTCAACGCGCACACCAGCCGTTCGCTCAACCTTCTCTTTCAGGTGCCTTCCCCTAATGGACAGCGATTGGATCGTTGACGAACAAGGCAATGTTGGCCACATTTGATCGCATCATGCGCGCGTGAATCATCGTGACTCATCGTCTGCTGATATTCGATCCACTCGCAAACAGCACTTGGCATCGCACTGTGGATAGACTGCCCTGGTTGTGGGAGATCATCTCTCAGGCTAGTGACAAACTGAATCGCAGGGAAAAGGTAAGAGATCCTGTGGGAAACAAGTGAGAAGTTAGCTTGCCAGAATTAATCTGCGTCACTCCGGCTGCTGAGAGACGGCGACGATGCAAACGATGATGACTGCCGCGACAGAGCAGTTCTTGGCTACTCCCGCACATATGCCACTTGCACGCAGAAAGGTCGTCGCGCACATATGCGCACTGCTTACGGCTACCTTCTCGGTTCTGACGTGACTTGTCGTGTTTGTCAGGATGTGGGACTTCCCCACCCTCAACCGACGGTTTGGTGACGAGAACGCAAATTGAATCTAGCGTGCATACTAATTGCACTTGCCACATGAATAATCTCATCTCGTCATTAATTAATTTCGAACACGCAGAACGCCACACAGACGGCATGCTTGCGCTGCTTACAGTACTCCGATATGTTCCGTACGCCGACTCCCGCCGACTTCGCCGTAATGGAGGTGGTTAGGTCCTGACCTGACGCTCCACATCACTTGCACACGCTGTGATCTATTTTGCGCTACTCAACACTGTAATGGAACATTTCCTACCCGTCTCGGGGATTAGTAGATAAGACTTTCGCCATCCGGCCACACCGCCATACCGGGTGGCTTTACGGGTGTGCAATGGATTCGGGAAATTGCAGAACGTCTTGATGATCAATTAAGTTTCGCGATCGCTGCATCGCGAATGTAGAAGGAAATTAAGTCTTTTGACATTTGAAACACCCAAGAATGATCGAAACAAACCCCAAAACGACCAAAACAGTGCATTACCCCTCCCGGAGGCCATGTAACCCGTACTTAATACTTGTCCAATGCTCCTCGTCTGCTATACCCAGCCATGTGCCAACAGCACGTCCGTCTAGTGCACGACCTGGCTCATCGACTAGTTCGTTTCGTTGCGCTCGAAAGGACACACCACTAGTGGGACGGATGAAATCATCTCACCCGCTGCTTGCACTCGGACAGATGTTAGCTTGTTAGAGTTTTGACTGACATTCCGGTGGCGCTAACGAACGATGCACAAACAAACGTCTTACAATCAGCCGCAAGGAAAAAACTCTTGGGTTCATATTGTACAGCACCAGTCAAGGGGTACAAAAACAATGATGAGTAAAATGTTTAGAATAGTCTTGTAAAAAAAACGGCTTACAAATGTTGTCGGTTAGTTTCAGTCTTAACAACATTAATTTGTGCACGAATTGATATCCATCCACAATTCAATTTCTAAATCGAACTATTGTGTTTGTGTTGTATTGTGTTTGTGTTGTGAATTGTTAATTGATTCGTACATCGTTACAATCATGTTATCAACATTCTCTAGTTTTACACATGTGTTACCATATTTTACGACATTTTACACGTAACGCTTGTAAGTAATGTTATTCGTCTGGTACGAGTAGACAAGTTGCGAAGTGTGATCTATGCATGATCTTGATTTACTTCTCATTTAAATTTCTTTATAAAATATTATAAAACAAATATCTCGTTAATCATTCCGATCAAATGTGTTCAAGAGCTGATGATCTTACAACTACATACAGGTCTCTTCCATTCTCATCAGCCATTTCATCCGACAAATGTTAACTCTTTCTGCCCTTTGCAATGGTTGGAACGCCACCTTACTCCATTTCCAGCGTTCGGCCTTCTGTTCAGATTTCTCATTTCGGTGCCAGTCTGCTACTTGTGCGGGAATTCCCTTCTAGCTCGACTTTAATGATTACAAGCTACTATTCCCTGCATTCAAGTTGCACAACACCCGATCGCTTCCTAAGGTCAGCAAGTGCTTAACACTGGTTGCCTTTTTTTTCAACGCCAGGGAGTGACCGACAAGCAAATGGGTACACCGTACCGCACCAAAAGAACAAAAGAATAAAAACAAAGCAGAGCATGAAAACAAACAAAACAACAACCAAAATAAAGTGCCCCCACAATGCAAAGTAAAACCATGCCAGCGAAGGAAAGGGACATTGAAGCAGCCACATATGCATGAACGTTCATCGCAGCGCTGCGTTGGGAGGGACGAGATGACAAGAAGCAAATATTTTTATTTATTGTTTTATGTTTTATGCTTTTATCTTTCGGCACTGGTATTGTGGAGCCTTTTTCCAAAAGACGACAACGGTGCCGGTGCCATAGCTGTCGTTTTGTTGGTGGAACTCTTGCACAAGGGACACACACTCACCCGTACAGGAGCAACATCCTTCTGCACTTGCTCGTGTCTCCACAGGGCGACCACAGTACATCATGTAAGGGCCAGTCGCTTTTTTCGTTGTTGTTGTTGCCTTTGGTTGCGCCTTCACTAGCCCAGGCGCAAAATAAAAACGCGCGTATGGGTGTGCTGAATGTTATCCCCCATTCTGTTACGAGTGTTCCCTTCCAGAAGCAAAACCATCTTCTCTTATTGATATCATATTGTCTGCATTGCGCTGCTGCAATTTTCGCGTCTCTGCTCACCCATGTCTTCACTCCCGTGCTCCAAGACGCTGGCTGCGAACGAATTCCGCGATTCGAGCGTTATTTTCACTCCCATCGGACTCGGAAGAAGTAGGAGTAAGATGATGATGAAGAGATTCCGCTTCGCCCGACTGGGACCACCTTTTATATCCTTGAAATATGTATACGCCAGCGAACCAGCAATTGGTTACTGCGAAACGGGTGCAGCGTTGCCACTTGTGTTTGCGCTCGTTGTTAAGTAATAAAGAATCAAATCCAATTCAAAAGAGCGACGAAAACCAAACGAAAGACAAAAAAACATCGTCAACCCAACTACAACGTGCGCCCAGCTGCAAAACGTGCCGACGACGAACGGAACGTGATTTTATGACAACGATCACCAGTCGTTGCAGCATTCAAAACCGCATATCAACATATGCTCCACACCGCACGGCCCGGCGACCGATGAAGAAGAATTTATTTTCAATAAATTTTACGATTACGCTGCAAATTTTATACCGATAACGAATCAATCGATGAATAATTTACGCTCTCTTATTCTTTTATGACGGCTACGGACGGATTGTCCGTTTACTCGTAATGGCATTTTATCCAGCACTGGATGTGATAAGTTCTCTATTTTGATTGCTTGCCGCAGCATCGGCGTTCGCTAGTGAATGCTTGAGAGGTGTAAAAAAGTGGATGATGCATTTGTTTGAAAAAGTTTTGTAATGAGCACCATTTATTGAATTTAGCAAATGTGCATCCTTAATCCAAGTCACAATGAAATGGGCGTACTCTAATTCCTGATATTAAAATTCATACTGTTTGTTTCTCATTCCTTTAAACTTCATGACAATTCGTTTCCTGTGTTCTTTGCTTACTTAACTAACCGAAGTCACATCTGCTTCTCGGTATTGGCCTGCCTACGTCCGACAGTTCATGTGCTTCAATAGTTTTAAATCAAAGAATATGATTTAACATAATACAAATGTAAACACACTGATGAAGCATTATCTAAACGTAATGCTATCCCACAAGGGTCGTTTATTAATTAAATCTCCTATCGTTTGTATCATGCAACAACAAGAAATTAATTCTTCAACCATCTATATAAACACACATACATTCAGATCTGCTGCACACCACCAACCACGCCACTCGGCCGCTTCAATAGAAAATCGCCTTTTACGCAAAAACGGGAACATCGAAAACGCTGGGGCATAAATCATGCCCAACCAAGTCGCCGACACTGACAGGCTTTGTGACAGGCGTGCTCTTAAAGTGTCGGTCGAGAAAGTTTTGTAAGAACTCGGTGCCAAACTGCTGTCCACGCCTTGGCTGAATGGGCTGCACACTGGGACGGATTGGGTCACAGATAACCTGCCGTTGCTACTACCCCGTTGCCCTTTGCTCTCCTCTGACCGTTGGCCATTCCGAACGACTGATTATCATGTTGCAGGATCCGCCACAGCGAAAGAGCTAGCGTTTGCCGTGCCAAAAACTAGCCTAGCGAAAACGAAAGCAATAAAATTAAAAATATATCGTCCTTAACATTCAACTTTGCTGTCAACAGTGTTATCCTTCTTCTTGCCGCTTCCTTCAAGCCCACTAACCTGCTGCCGGTGACGAGTTGAAGTTTTGCTGGAAGTTATGTTGTCGGAGCTCATTTGCTCTGCGGCTCACAATTCTTTTTCATGGTCGACCCCTAACCCTTACTTTGGACATGCTGGAATGAATGTCGCTAAATGGAGGCGCATGGTCGCCCACGGCTGGCTGCGATTGTGATGATGAAGATGGCGATTGCGTTTATTTATTCGATAGTCACAAGAAGAAAAACAACCACAACATCAAAATGGAAACATTCCCTTGCAAAACGAGAAACATATAAACGAGATCAATTAATTTCTGTCTACTCAACTTTGGGCAGTCTTCTACAAGAAAGGGTGGATCCTCGAAAGTCTTAAAATATGTCGATTACTTCATTGCAAATCCGTCTTAGCCATGCTTAAATTTACTATGCAAACAACTTTGATAAAAAGAAGACAAATTTGAAAGGGCCATCAGTAGACTTGAACAGCAGAAAAAAGCTTCACTAATAACCGAACGGCAAAAAATGTAACTAAATTTTTCTTCCCTCAACTTAAGGGAGAAGCTTAAGATCAGTGCTGCACACACCCAAAACTATGCTTCGGGACAGTATAAATCAAAATGCAAATGGTCCTCCGGGACTGATAAATCGAGACCATCGCTTCTGCTTCTACTGTACCTCCCTCGATACCCGGCCACTGTTCCATTCGGCTTTTTAAGTATTGCTACTGCCGAGTTGTCTCGTTTATTCTCAGCTGCCCTAACTGACCCAGGTTTCATCGTTCTTGTGACTTTTTTTTCGAAAATTTTCTCTGATACATTGTATGAAACATTTACAAACACAGGCTCAAATATTTTTTGGGGCCGTTTGCTTTTACTTTATTAATTTGCACATCTCATGGTTAGCAAATTCCATGGCAGTGGTTTTGTTGTGAAGAATTCGTTGTGTTTCGCAGACAAGTTCGTTCACATTCTATTCGTTCAATCAGTTTCCGGTTGTGGTATGCATGCGAAAGTTTGGCGAAATTCTTTCTCATTCTTTTCGCAATATTATACCGTTAAGTCGCTTTAAGCCCTTTCGGTCAATCTATGGTTTCTGCACTTTAAAGAGCATGACCATTGTTTACCCTTAGTCCTTTGTTGCCCCCAATCGAACACGCTCTGACGCCATTGGTCGGCCAGAACTTTTTGTTTCCTTATTATTTCCACACACTATCTCACATCCGTAGTCAACGCGGTATATGGTATTGCTTTTTTGTGATATTATGTTTTCCTTTTTCGCCAACGACACGCTCTATCGCACACCAATATTTGGTGCGTTTTATTTATTACATTTTTTTTACTGTGTTCCTCACAATTGCTTCCTTTTCTGGTTTGGAAAGCTTGCGAGATTTTTGGTCATGATTTGATGTGTTTTATATATACATTTTTATGCTTATTTGTTTGGTTTGTTGAATTTCTATGCGGCAAATTTTCTTGTACTGTCATTTGGCACGGTGACAACTGTTACTAGATGCACTTTTCTAGCCACCATTTTCACTTTTGCGAAACGCATAGTCTTGTAGTGTTCTTGTCTTGAATATCTGGCAATCGGTTCTGAACAATCAGAATATAAAATTCTTGTAAATATTTCATGGAATGTTATCATTATCTGTTAATGCATCTGAATGTGTTTCTCTGCCTTATATATTTTATAAAACTAATTATATCATAATTACTCACCTTGTCTTTTACGCTCGTGTGATGCTGCGCATTTCTCAATGTCATCAAGCAATGCCTTAATAAATCCTTGATAAATAAGCTAAACAAAGTACCGCATTGATAAGCACTGGGATATAACAGCTGCTAATCCTTGGTAACATCAACCAATCAACCATCGAACCATTACGCTTCTGCACCTTCTTTCGGTCGGTTTTTGTTCCAATCGCTCAAAATCGCTTCCCGCCGCAGTCATTATTCATTCCGAGCTACACGCCGGGAGACACACAATAAAGATCGTTGCACATGCACTCTCATCAGCCACTATCGACTCCGTATGATGCCGCTACTCAACCGGTGCTTCTGTTGTGACGACAAAAAAGCATCAGCATACATCATCGTCACCAAAGGGGTGGAAACATAAGCGATGGCAGAGCATCAGGCGAGCAAATTACAATCTCGTTGTGTTGGTACACCGAACATGCAGGAATGGACCAAAATCAAGTCCTGTTCTTGGATGTATATATATATGTGTGTGTAGATGTGTGCTTACTTTATGGTCACGCATTGAGTGTTCGATCAAGAGCCAGTGAAGTGATTTGCTGTCGAACCAAACCGACGAAGCCGCCGAAAATGAGTCGCTCCTGGTGATCGGAACCGAGAATGTGAATGCGTGGCTACTCGGCTGTGGCACTTTTCCTGACATCTTTCCACTTTTGCAAAGACCATCGCATCGTTTATCAAAAACCATTATAATTCCTACCAGCCCGCTTAGCTGGCTGAATATGAGGTGGGAGTGGCAAAAGGAGCGTAAGAGTCTCTGTGTCGCGTTTTTTTGCCGTGGAGCGTCCGTATCTTCCTTGCGATGGCTGTCGGCCATTACGAGCCGACGTTGCGTATGAACGTGTAATTATCTCTAGCGGGTTCCGATGATTCCAACTCCCCGCATCCCACCCGCATTGCCTAAGGCCCATGACTGCGGTACATCAACCTGTCGTTCGCGGACTAGCCTGGCGGCCAATGCAGCTCGCGAAAGCCATCGAGCCGCCAACGGAGACAATGCGTTCGAAGTGGTTTTGCCCACTTTATCAATGCCAGCATCGACAGCAACGAATTTGTATGTTATTTTCCTTCGCTTTGCAGTTGCGTGCTTATTATTATTATATTTTTTTTTGGGAGACCTTGCTGTACCCCAACTAGGTATGGTTTGGCTTATGGGTGTCAGCGTAACGTAAGAAACACACTTGATATAGCCGCATGTCTTCACGACCGTTTTTCGTCTGCCTCCCACACCAACCCACACGGCAAGAGAAAGCAAGCGTGAAAAAGAGAAGGAGAAATGATAAAGGAAAGAAAAAATAATGCCACTGAACAAGGAGAAGATGATGGAGCCCAACGGCCTTCGGCAATCGTCAATTTTCAGATCTCTCTCTCTCTCTCTCTTTCTCTCTCTCTCTCTCTCTCTTTCTCTCTCTCTCTTTTCACCCGCTCTCTCTGTATGAAGAACAACTCCATGTGTAGTCGTTTCGGTCAGTCCAACAGCTGTCGAAAAGTTCCGCGTTGCATGATCAACGTCTTTGTTTTCATCTTATCGGTTGTTTATTCTCTCAATTTTTGTTGGTAATTTTCACACATGGATACATGCACTCAGTACCGAAGGTGAAAGGTACTCCAGCCGATTCCAAGTCCCAAGAATCCGTCAAGTCATTACCATCACACGGTAAGGAAGAATTCGATCATGTTTTCCGAAAAATATGATCAACCATAATTACGAAACCAACTTGTAGCTTAAGATACCCTTCAAAGGTACAATCTTTCGATACGATTTGACGGTACGAAGAATGTATTTACGCTCATGACATACACGCTCAATACCAGCGCATGACGCTAGCCCAAGCTTGTCCAAAGAATCCATCTGCAGCCGATGGCGCTTAAATTATGGTTGTGTGCTTACCAACAGGTTGAAGAAACGGTTCTAAGGCCTTTTCAACCCTTCGAAACGGTAATGGTGAACCACGGGTCATAGCCAACGGCAGCTGAAAGCTGCGAAGTTAAGTGTAACCGTGAAGCAGCAGCATATTAACATGATAAAGCATCTTAAAATAATATTTAACCTAAAACGATTCTCGCACTGATACCAACTGGTAGCTTCATACCAAAAAAACCAAAACGTTTTTCACATGAATGTTCTATCAAAACAAAGAAGCAAAGGAGAAAACTCATTAGAGAAGCGATGATCGTTACTGGGAGTCAATATAGATTTTTTTGCACTTTTCCATTTGACGAAAGAGAATCGTTTTGTACGGCGGTTAGTGTGTATCGATGGGAAACAATTTGCCAATGAGTGGGAGGCACAGGTAAAACACACCTTTTATGTGAGCTGATTGAAAAAAAATAAACACCATGCTCTTGAAGCAGATGGAGGAAACGAAAAGGTAACCATCAGAAAAGAAACATTTAAGCACCATAGAGCAGAACGTAACACCGAGCACACGATCGTCTATTTGTGTTTGGCGGATTTATTTGACTCCCTCAACTCCCCGTTACGTTGTTTATGCATGCTGTGGGTGCAAATTTGTGAAACGTGACTTTGCAATAAAACGTCCTTGGGTTAGCGTATTATTATGTGAGTCAATACGTAAGCAAATGCTAATGTTCGGAAGATGTTTGACTATTCTACAATTGTTGTTTTTGATGTTTAAAGTTAACAAAATTCATCTTTCCAAAAAACTGCATTTTTTAATAATTAAACGAAGAAGCGATTATTCTCCGAAGATGTTCTTACTCTTTAATCTGTTTTGAAAGTGCTCCAACTAATTCCAAATCTGATTAATGCCAATAACTTTCTCAGTGATCTCGCATCCCACCGTACAACCATATTTTGCTCGAATAGGGAAAAGTCTTACTTTTCTCACTCAATTAACCGGTTTTCAATGCCGTCCGATCGAACCATCGGCTTTTATCACTTTTCTTCTACAGTCCAACACATCCCCGATCAACATCCGTGCCCCGCTTGGTCTATTGGCATCTTGAATTTCTTTAAACCACAATTAAAAAAAAGCCAGCCAAAGATTGAAGCGCTCGACCACACTGATCTAGCGAATGATCACAAACTTGTAGCCACCACCTGCTGGGATACGGGACTAGCGATAGAATAACTTAATTATTTAAATTCCCACAATTAAAATATTGGCCTGATTCTCTAATTTACCACCCCGACGGTAGGCTCGACAGACACTAAAAGTTACGTTCGGGAATTATTCGGAACTGGAAATATCTCCACCGCATTGCCCAGGCGGCATCGTTTGTGGAAGGTGTCCGATAATAGGCCGTTGTGTTCGACGCTCTTTCAATCATTGGAGGATTTTCGGATTTTTCCAACTTTTTGTTTCATAAAATCAAAATCAATTCTTCTGCCAGCCTTCTATGATGAAGACTGATCGGCCGAGGCACAGGTTCCCATTGGGGAATTTCTTTTTACGAGCCCTTAATTTGTCCTGGATTTCGCCGTGCTCGACACGAGTCGGCACGAGCAGACGAAACAATCAGCCTAATGAGAATGTTCGATCTAATCGGCCGATAATGATGATCGCTCAGTGGCCATTTATCGACGGCTTCCTACGACTTGTCACACACTGCCCCAGGCGTGCTAACTAATCCCTCTCTTCTTCGCTTTCGTTGCAGATCGATGCCCTTGATTATTTCTTGATCCACCGGTACTATCACAGAACGACAGACCTAATGACTATGGCGGATGGCGGTTATGACCCAATGGGGCAAATCCAAACGGGTCGTCCACACGCTTATTACCTGTACCAGGCGGCAGCCGCTGCCCTGGAGCAGCAACAGCAGCAACACCAAGAGCAACAGCAGCAGCAACAGCAACAGCACCAGGATCAGTCGACCGAGGAGCAGATTGTGGCTCGCTCGCGTCCCGCTTCGGACGATGGGCATGAGAACAACAACAATCTGCCGGCGGCGGCCAACAACAATCTGTTCCGATCGGAACAAAAGAAGCACAAGCGGAAACGGCTGTCTGCGGTGTTGGACAAACTGCACAATGGCAGCGGTACGGTGGTGAATCACAACAACAACAACGTCGGCGAGGCGCAAAACTTCAAGGTCAAGTGTACCGACTCGCGCTCCAGTGCCGAAGATTCGGCCGAAGATGTGTTTCCATACTCCGCCAGTCCTCGCATCAGCATCAGTCCACTGCGGTTAAGCGAAGTCGATGAGAACAAACCGCTTCAGCAGAGGACGTCACACCAGCAGCAGCATGCACTACCTCACGACCAGCAGCTACCATCGCCCTCGCAGATTCCTCGTCAAACCAAGCTAGAATCTCCGACGCAGCCGGTGGTACCGTTGCAACAGATCAAACAGGAAGACCAGCAGTACCTGTATAAGCAGCTCCAGTACTTCAATCCACTCGCCTTGTTCAACTATCTGCCTGCACCGACCAAGCTGCTCTATCAACAGTTTGCCCGTCAGCGCAGCAATTCCGATTCCAATCTACAACTACAGCAGCTCCAGCAGCAACAGCAGCCGCTACAGCAGCAGCAGCCGCAGCCGCAGCAGCAACCACATCACCAACTAAATCCACCCAAGAAAAAGCGGTCTAGCCATGCTGGGCGTGCATCACAGCGTCCGCCAACGACCAGCAGCCGAAGTAGTAATGCCAGCAGCAGCAGTGGCCATCAAGACCCGCAGGAGCAACCGCTGGATTTGTCGATGAAATCGTCCTCGCTGCTCGAATCGCCTAGTCTTTTCGTCTCGTCTGTGATCAAGCAGGAGCCCCATTTGGCTGACAGTCCACCACCGGGCTCACCCTTGCCGCACACTCCTATTGGACCATCGAAGCTGGTTTTGAAGCGGGAAGATCTGCCGGACATACGGCGGTCGCCCGCATTCGAGCAGCTCAACGGTCACGCACCGCCCGGCTTCAACTTGAACGTGTCACCCGTGGTGGAAGAGATGCCACCCGGTTCGGACGTTGCGTACATGTGTCCTGTGTGCGGTCAGCTATTCTCGCTCCAAGATCGGCTAGCGAAACATATGGCCTCGCGGCATAAAAGTCGTACCGGTGCAACGGACATCACCAAATCGTACATGTGCGAGGTCTGCCAACGTTCGTTCGCCCGCTCGGACATGCTGACGCGTCATATGCGTCTGCACACGGGAGTCAAACCGTACTCCTGCAAAGTGTGTGGCCAGATTTTTTCCCGTTCCGATCATCTGTCCACGCATCAGCGGACGCACACTGGCGAAAAACCTTACAAGTGTCCCCAATGTCCGTACGCCGCCTGTCGGCGTGACATGATCACCCGTCATATGCGTACGCACACGCGCTTCGATCAACGCGGAGGCAGCAATGGCTCGAGCGGTGGCAGCACCAGCCCGTCGATGGACCAGAAGCCAATTCTGCTGCCTTTGGTAGGCCTCGGTACGGGGCGCACCATTAAGAAGGAGCTCAGCTTTGGTGGCGTTGGCGGTGGTTTCGCACTGGAAACAAAGACTGAATCGTGAAGTTCTCAACGCAAAACTTCAAGGCTCGCTTTGAGTGACTGGGTGGTGTAGTTCCAACGGTAGTCGGTAGTTCCTCGTAAACGTGTGTGCGGATTATGATTTCATAATATGTTTCTTTAACAATGTTTGTGTGGTTAGACCTTATCAACAGCAGAGATGCTTAGCGGGAATGGTAAATAGCGCCATCCTTAAACGTTTTCTTTTTCTCGATGCGAAGATGTTAGATTCTCAATGGTTGTGATGCATTGTCTCCAAAGCCAGGAACAATAGATCGGCAGTTATGGTTCTGTTACATGTCTTGCTCGATTTTTATCGCCCCACCGTGGGCCATCATTCCTCCCTACGAATCGTTTGTTGTGTATAAATGTAGTACGAATGCGTGCGAGTTTGTGTGTGCTAGTCTAGAATGTAGAGATTTCAAACAACGGCTCAATATGATTTCATCCAGCCCATGTCGGAGCATCATTCCTTGAATATTAAGCAACGAAATGTAGATTAGTGAGAGTTTTTGGTGAGGTAGACAAATGTCACAGATTTCTCTCGATGTCGTTCACTAGCGTTGACAACAAAACAGTACGAACCACGACCAGGTTATTCAAAGTCTAACTATTGTGTAGCAGCACCCCGAACAGGAAATAGTGCAACAACTGTAAGCAATGAAACGAACAAACTGTGCGCCTTAAAGAAAGCATGACAACCCGTGTGCCTTATTCGATATGGGAACTACATAGAAGCCTGTAACCGTAGCTGAGCTGAGTAGGTTCGCTCCAACACCACACAAATAGTCCAACAATAGCATGTAGTTCTCGTGAGCACAAAAAAGGATGATTGCTGACTAGTAGCTGTCTACAGCGGTGACAATTGTATCGATCTTTCGATAGCATGCTGCAAACTTAAAGATTATTAGTCTCTTGAACAGACATAGACGTACAAACAAAAATACCTGCACCGCCTTGATAATGTCGATGGATATGGGACCATTACTTACCCACAACACAGTGCTAAGAGGGTCGTGGATTATGGATTCCACAATTCTGACCTTTCCTTAATGGAGTAACGATCTGGATGAGATTTGATATCGGTCTTGTCCGGTACGGACAAAGAACACAAAACATCTGCTAAACTCCGGAATTAGTATCTACAATCGGCTAACGATCGTCTACTATAGCGTTTAACAGCAGCAAACATACTTACCCTTCCTAGTTCCACAGCTCGTCATTACAGTCGCGCATTCTGCAGACATGATTAAATTCGACTTCAAAACTACCGCATGATCTTAATTTAAATTTTCAATCATGCAAATTGAATATTAAAGCCAGTATTGTTGCCCTGCCCTGCTGAACGTCTTATCGTTCCGCTGGTTCAATTTCTTAAGCGCAAATTCTTCAACCCGTACTGCAATATGGGTTTCCGTTTTTTCATTCGCCTGCCTTTTTTTTTCTACCATCCACCATCAAAAGGCGACGACCTTCGTGCTTGCGCCGTGGTTGCAATTTTCCTTTATCACCCGCAAAACAATACGGAAGGAAAACATTCTTCGCCCACTCGCTCTTTCCCAACCCACACTCGCCGGCGGTTGTCGACGTAATGGACATAATTAGTACCGAGTTTTCACCAAGAAACGCTGAAAGTTTCCGTTCCCGTTGCATGGCAAAACAGGATAGCGCCAGGAAGTAGGCCCACGCGAACACAGCAATCCCAAGTTTTGTCGGCTGCCAGCGACCTGGTCGATATGATGGGTCTGGTAGGCAATCGTGTCCGCTAATGAGGCCATTTGAATGTAGGTGGATCATGCAACGTGAAAAAAAAAAAAATATATATATATGCACTAAGGAATACCACGAGATTAATGCAAAAGTTTTCCATTGAAATGGCATTGTTGTACGCATGGCCAGGATGTTAGGTGGCCATCATTTTTATTTTTTTGTGATAACCGATTTCGATCTCTAGTCTCTGCTTGGAGTCTTCTTTTTTGATCAAAACATGCAATTCCTCAAGCCTGACACTGGGTGGGAACATGGTGACAAAACCACCGACCACAAGGCCCCACACAACCAAGGCCTAACCAGAAACATTGGAAGTTAAGGTCGGCCACGAACAGTAAATACATGCCTGATCATTTGCCTGGGTGAGAAAGGAAGAGATAGAGAGAGAAAGTGAAAAAGATATAGCGCAGCTAACTACTAACAGCCGCAATCTGCATTGCACCACCCAACCCGGTTGCAGTATAAATTTGGCGTGAGACTATGGCCATCCCGATGCAGGGTGAAGCTTGGTGAAACAATTTCATTTTCTCCCACTTTTCTCTCTCTCTCTCTCTCTCTCTCTTCACCTTGAGCACGTGCATGCATGTGTGTGTGTGTGTGTGTGCAAAATAATGGTCGTCCACCATCACCATCACCACCCCGGCATATTGTAAAGAACACGAACAGGCATTGTGGCACTGGCATGCAACGTGAACCTTCGCTTGGCATGTAGTACGTTTGCTACTGCCGTATTGTGTTACAGTAAAGAGAAACCCTATGCATTATCCTTTTACTTTAGTGTCCCCCGGAATCTACCCCGGCACACAAGCGCCGGGTGCCGATCGGGTTGAGGGTGGACAGTTAAAACGGGACCAACTATCAAGGGAAAAAAGCGTAAAGGACACACACAGACGCACGCTGCCTGTTGAAAGGAAACTTTGGCAGCCGGAGAAAGGACATGTTCACTCCCGAATGTGTTTTGCACAAGTGGTCAGAGATGCAGCACCCATCTGGTGAATGAAACAAAAACTGCCCTTGCTTCCGCTGGCCCATCCAGGACCTTCATTCCGCTTCTACGCTCGGGGACAAAAAGCGAGTGAATTATGACTTTCCACGCAAAAAGCTCAACCCTGGCGAACAGTAGAGATATGGTTCGGTCTGAAGGTTCGGCTCTCTGATCCAACACACAAAAGTGCATTATGACGAAGCCAACCTACAGGGAGGGAGGCGTGGAGGGAGGGGGGGGGAGGCGGTTGGTTGCCGGGCCAGGAAGTTTTTGTTCGCCCTCCATGCCGGAAGTAGTGCGATCAGCCCTTTCTGGTCCTGATCCTCGCACCGGTCCGGCCTCCATCAGTTGCTTTCCATCGGCCACCGTCGCTGGTGAGGATGAAAATGATCCGCGAAACTTGCCGGATTTGGCTTTCCCCGATGCTGGTGGCATTTTTTGGGGCCATCGCCAATCGCTCCACTCTGGCTGTGTGAAAGTCAGCATGCTTTTATTCCCCCGGTGCACATTTGATGGAAGAAACACACAAAAAAGGAAGCAGGCACAACAGCGTGGAGTCGTCGCACGCACGCACGGGTACGTACACGCTGCGATGTGGAGGTGAATAAATGTTCTAACTTTTTCCCGTAATTACTTCGGGATCGGGCCTCGGGAACGGTTGCCAACGGATGCGCTGCCGATCCCAACGCTCGTCGGGACGACAGATGCTGGGACGTTGCCAGGCCGGCGGTCCTATACATTGCTCCAAGCTGCCAGCTTCTAGTTACCGGATGCCGGTAAGGAAATTGCATTTTTGGCGTCGCCCCATCCAGGGCGTCCAAGATTGGGGAGTTTCGTGATTGTTTTAGGGGATGATTTGCGACCACCGAGCGCACTAAACCGTTTATTGTACACTTTTGTCCGCAACGGTCGTGAACGCGGTGCGTTTACCACCAGCAGCAGCGCCATTGCGAGCCGAAAAATAAAACATCCCTTTTCAACGCAAAATCGCAACGACAAAGCATAATTGAGCATCCATTTTTGTTCCATCCCTCCGTCCCGAAACGATGTGTCAACGTGTCAGCACTTTTTTTAATGGACTTGCTGGCACTTCAGGTTTTTCCTTTCATTGGAAAATGCCGGAAAAGGTGCTCTCCCGTGTCTGTGCGCTCTAGTGGCGTCATCTCTTATGGGATACCGTACCGAGCGTTCTGCCAGTTCGGTCAGTCCCACTCGCGTCACTCCAATGCAGCAGCCAATGCGCCAATTATTTACCAATCTGCTTTAGAGGCCCGCCCGTCATTTAGCCAGCGCTGATCGTCGATTTTATAACCCATTTCCGGTCCGGTACTGTCGGGTGCCTGGTCGTACCAGTAGATCGCTAATGATACGCTCGGCCGATAATCGACTGATTATGTTCCCGTTGATTCGTTGCGTGGCGTCACCCGTACCCGGCTGTTCGGCTGCCGGCTGACATCTAGGTGCCCCCGGGGCCAAGGTACTATTTATGCGCAACACCAGACCGTTCGGTTGCTGCGGTCGCATGCAACGTCTTCGTATTGTAGCTTGTGGCCAGCCCCGTTGCTACATCGATACGCACCCGCTCCGGGACGGGATTGCGTTTCAGGTGGGCCTGTTTGGCTGTTTGGAATTGATCTAGTTGCTCTCGGGACCACTTGCCAGTTTGCCACTTTGCCATCTGAAGATGACGCAGCAAAGAACGCGTCTTGGCATCGCCCCGGTCTTGTGGGGATACCTGTTACAAAAAGAAACAGCGTTGCGAGGGAGAGACGGATTGCGTAGACCGTGTTTACATTTCTGCTGTCTCCCACGGCCTGCGTTGGTGCGAATGATTTATTGCCCAACCTTCGATGAGGAACCACCGACTTGACCGGTTGCGCCACTTCTGACACGTCGACTCATGCAGGCCGGATGCGTACTTCTTAGCGACGGTCTGGGAAACATGGCCAGCAGGGGCAGAACACTTCGTACACTGCTGCCCAGATCGCTGGGCCATCGTTAGCGCATAGGCGCTATTTCCTGCGTGACGGCAGGGGCTAAAGGAAACGCAAATTCACCAACGGCATCAACAGCATTCACTCACCAGCCGAACGCTCGGGTCAATCACGATTGTTGACGACTGGAATCGATGGTTGGCCATTTTTTTTTTTGGAGCACTAAAACATTTTTTTGCGTATAGGACGGTGTTATCATTAATTTCACGGGATAAACCTATTTGTGTGGCTATGGTGGTTGCCACTGTGTGGGTCACCCCTATTGCTGAGGTCAGTGATCCAGCGACCGCTTTCGTGTTGTAATTGGCCTTATCGCTCATGAACCCCGCGATCAGTGCATCATCTAATGCACCGATCGGCTGGCCGTATTGAGCTGACACCGACACCCCTTGGGGCCGAGCCGTGGTCCATAGCGTGAAAACGCCCCTCTTCTCCGCCGCTACAGGGGCCAATCCTGTAGCGTTCCGTAGCACCGTAGAAACGATGTGAGCTTCATCTAAATTATTATCCGGCCATTGCACGTAGTTGGGCTCGTATGCGACACGATTACGCAGATATGAGATCACGTTCTGCTGGATTTCTGCTTGCAGTATCTTACTGCAAACCCCAGCGGTGCCTTCACCTTGTATAGAATGGTCTCCGAAATGGGCTATTGGCCCACGTGCCGCCAATTCTCTCTCAACTCGCCTCTCCTCTGAGCGCCTGATTTGAGCACGTTTCTTTGCTGACCTAGAGGTCGCGGGGGTAGGAGCGGCCATTATGGCTCGACTCCTAAGCTGTTTTACTACCTCCGGTTTCTCATTATTGGCCTTTCCGACTAATTTAACTTTCGCCAGAACTCTGACTGGCGTTGGTGCCATCACCTGTATCCCGACGCTGCGAGAGGTGCTCTTTGATGGACTTCGTGGGTGCGTGGATCCTAAACTCAGTAGTGACTCTCGCTGCTGCCTTGAATCCCTTTCCCATGTACAGTCAATGTTAGCTCTGAATATGTCTCTGACTCCTCCGATTGAATGGACGAAGTACATCGAGTTTCTTCGTATGTCTTTACGGACTGCTTCTGGGCTAAGGACCATCTCTCCCCTCTGGGCGTCGAAGTATTGCACGGAGGCAGCACAATCGCAATCGCCCGGTGCTGGTAGGCACCCGACCAAAACGTCTATGATACGCCCGTCTCTACTCCTAGCCCAGATAGGGGCTGAAAGATGTTGTGTTAAGTATGACTTGCCGTACACTGAGCAGCGGTCGTGGTGGACTTCGGTTTGTAGTCCATTGACCTCTGCCAGGTTAGGCATGCTATCTCCTATTTCGTTAGCTGTGTATCCAATCACAACCGATTCTGACCTCTTATCCAGCTCTCCTTCTTCTAGCGAGAGTGAACTCACTGACGCCAGCAGATCTAGATTAGGATAGAGATTCGTTGTTGTTTCTCCCCTTGCTTGCTTCCTCTGAAGGGGGCAGAGCCTTCAGCCATATTCGAGCTTAGCTTTCCGGCCGGCAGGCAGTGCGACACCTGTCCGGATGGGTTCTGGTTTAGCTTGCTTCCTTCAAGGCAACCATTAACCTTGACCTTTTGGTTTCTGGATGAGGAACTCATCAAGATCGACAATACCACTGGGCGCCCGTCGAAGGGCCGACTGTTCCCGCACCTGGACTTAGAGCCGTTGCAGTCTGTAGGCATTTAGCTTTCGCACTTAGCACGTCCTTGAGTTACCAGCTCGACGATTTTGGCTAGACATGTGTCCTCCAGGCAGGAGTGGGTTTGAAAGGATTTGGTGATTAATAATATACTCGTGAGAGTATAATTTAATCCGATGCTCACAGAGCATCAATCATCACGAGACACAGAGTTGTGGCCCATACATTTATTTAACCATGAGGGTCGGAACCCTCAATCCTGGTGTGCGCACCTCCACAATGTGTTAGGCCTATTCGGCTCTATCACAGGTTAACTACCAGCCATACTCCAACTCCTATCAGGAGGTGGCGGAGGGGCGTGTGATAGGACGAGCCCCGGCCCTAGCTCCTTATAAACCTAGGTCATAAGGAGCAGGGCACATGGTGGTTAGCAGGGCAAGAGCCCGGCTAATCAGGCATGGCAGTCAGGGTTACAAGAAGTTAAGGTCAGGGTTGGTCTTATCACACACTCCTCTGCCACCCTCTGATAGAGGTTGGGGTGTGGTTGATAGTTGACCTGTAATAGGTCCGAATAGGCCGGTGTGCCACCTTAACGTAAACCTCTCGCATACGGGAGAATGAGAGCAAGAAATCGCTGAAAACCGGTAACCGGCATTATATGAAAATAATACTCGCCAATTGGCCGCCTCAGCGCGAAGTCTAAGTGATCCATATAACCAAATCACGTAAACTCTCCTCCGTATGGAGTAGAACACCTTCCAGCGGAGCGAGCAAGCTCAGCTACACAGCCTTAAGGTGGAACAAAGAGAAACTGCTGTCGCTCTTTATTCTATTTTTTTTTTCTATTTCTATTTTTTTTTTTTTTGGGGCGGCCCGGTGGTGCATTTGGCAACGGCGCTAGTCCCTAACACGGCCGGACCGGGTTCAAATCCCATTCGGACCGTCCCCCCGTAGCACGGTCGCTACGTGGTAAAATTAGTCTAATACGGCCTGGTCCGTTCTAAAATACTAAAAAAAAAAACATTTTTTTGAATTTCCCATAAAAAAAACTTCACTTTAATAGAAACAAAGAGGAATTTGCTTTAGTGTTCTTGCAAGCGAAAATTTAAAGCATCATGAAGATAGCAACCGACCTAACGACAGGAAGGCGTTCGTTCTCCCTGCCTTGGCATTAGTCCAAAGTGTATATGTTTTCCCTCAACGTATGTTATTCCCTCACAAACTTTCCAATTCTTTACGGAACGAACAAAACACGCTTTTCAATAACTTTTTTTGTACATTTTCACACATTCTTCCAGACTTTATTTCAACTCCCTTAACCTTTGCTACTGTTGTACGATAGACTAGATGATCGTGAACCGTAACATGAAACTCTCAGATTTGCAGCACAAATTGAATTTTTGCAATACCTACAAATGGTTGGGTGATATATAGAACACTCCATCTCTTCATTACGCTCATGCGGGGCAACACAATCAAACCGACAGCAAACACAATCGTAACCGATTCTAACAATACATGTGCCAAATTTACAGCTAGTGAAAAGGAAATTAAACACGAAAGAGCTATGAAAATACCCTTTGGTGCAAGTAGAACTCGTACAACTCGTAGAAGCACACTCGTAGAGTGCTAAACAGAGAGAAAAAACGAAAGCTAAAGTGAAAGAACAAAGTGCATCCTTTTAGAGGAAAGTTATTTTAACGTTCATCATAGATGAATCGAAAAACAGAAACGAAAAACAAAACCGTGCACAACACATTTTAAAAAAAACCATACGAAGCCATACGAAGAGTAGGATGTAAATAGGAAATTTTACAATGGTCAACACCCATGAAAAGCTGAGTTTGAAGGAAAATCATGAAAGTCTGTAAAACACAAACGAAACTTCACGCACGAATGGGAAAGCACACACAACACTCCCACAAACACCTGAACGCAACAGCAGAAACAACAACAACAACAAAAAAACAAGAGATCTCAGATGTAAGAATTTGCGAATAGAGCACACAAAGGCTAGATAAACTAAAAATTAGAAAACTTAATACTGCTAAATGGAAAACTGAACCAGGCTAGGCTTACGGAAAATACAACGATGAAACAACAAAACAAAAGCAACAAAAAAACAAAACAAAACAAAAGTGAGGAAAGTGTACATCAAACTGTGCACTGTCCTCACACGGGCATTTATTAACTGTTAAAGGCGCGTGTTTGAAACAAGCTGGTATTTTATTACTGTGAGTTTTAGCGTTTACGTTTTCCTGCACTTTGTTCGTACATATATTGTAGGCTTATAGGTGTATTGTGTATCCTTTCTATCCTCTGTTTTCGACTAAACGACACCACTACACGGACGCGTATACATGCGCGTGTCCGTTAGAAGCGTATCTGACGCGTTACCGATTCGCGCGATCATCATGACATCTCTTTAGGAAGGTGTTGTTCGTTTTCGAAACACGCCCCAACGCGTATGCGTATTTGCAAAGGAAAGCAATTTGCTGTACATGTTACATGCGTAATTTATTTTATCGTGCGCCAAGCCCTTCGATTAAGTCTGTTAAATTTGCATCTAAGCCCTTATGTTTAAGTTTAACTTATTTAGCTAACCACCCCATTGTGGCGCTAGCGAACGAATATTGTACATACGAGTGCTGTAAACAACAACAACAAAAAACAACCAATACAAGCATTACACGCTACACGCTTGCCGAACATGCGGTGCTCTCGATTCACGTACACGATACACGAAAGTAGTCGTTCTTTTGGTGTGTTTATTGTGTTACATTGTGAATCCTTGCCTAAGATCGTGATGGGTGATGAGTTGACGGTGGTCCAACGAGACGAACAGTTTATGAAACAGCAATATTAAACAAACATAAAGAACATTCTCGATTATTAGCACAAACTAAAAACAAACGCCTGTTACGTACCTTAAAAAGATTTATTCAACTTCCAAACAAACGACAAAACAATGCGCACAAATACACGATTCGCTTGACGCAGCTGCTAAGGTAGCTGCAGCTAAGCATCAAACAAAACGTTAAACTGTGCCGATAGACCCGAACCATTGGAAAATTGTGACCATTGTGAGTGTACATAAAAATTACGTTCCGTGTCTCCGTGGCGGCATACCCGACCAATGAACAAAATGAACAGTGCTGTAGCCGTACGTAACAATGCATCATCTCGATTCTCAATCGTGCTCTTACTATTAGGCTAAAACACATTTCACATTTTTACCCTTGCTATACCGTCTCAATCCTTTTCTTTCCTTAGTTCTTTAACATCTAGCTCCTAGGTAGCACTTATTGAATCTATTTATTGTCTATTTTATTATCTTTTCTTTCCTATAATTCTTATTACACTCAATGTCACGCAGCTTACTAAGCGCGTCACTTTCTATTTATTTATTTAATATGTATTTTTCCAAATTTACATTAAGCTCTGAGGGCCGCCAAAGCCTGAAACCTACTCACATAGTGTGTGTGTGTTTTTTTTCTTCTTCGAGTTGATTTGATTGTTTGATTTACTTTAAATTTCTTACTTCTTAAGTCTCTTAAGAGAGCGTTCCTTTTGCATGCAATTCTACGTCTTACATTAAATTGTTTGTTAACTCCTACTGTTATTTCCTATTTCTGATTGCCATTTCTCCTGTTAGCTGTTGCGTTGCAAGATCAGGCTGGAAACGAAACTTATTTATCATACGAGTCCAATGCGGCGAAACGAAACATACATTGTTTCAAGACACATTCATTGTGGCAAGAAAATTGGAAGCGTCCTGCGCAGTTACACAGTTGCACGTTTTTGTTGAAGTTTGATTTTTGTTAGTCGAAAATGGCGTTTGTTTCATGTTAAACATTAGGTCTGGAAATTTAGGTAAAAGACCGCCAACGGGAGTAAAACATGGCGTGTATGTGCGCGCGTTTGAGCTCGACTGCTTCAATTACAAAGAAATGAGGCAATAAAATAAATATCGTTATGCAGAGATAAACAAGCCAATCCACACAGACAAACACTTATTAATTTATAACACTGGCGAATGATGCTGTAAATGCTTGCCCTAAGATACCGTAAGGAACATCCCGCTCGTTTACATGGGTTAAAATTGTGTCGATTAAGTTTTACGCTCTTACTTATTTATTATTAAGCTGAAGTTTATGTGTCTTTAGTTCATTAGTATGCGTACTTGATAAGCAAATTTCTCAGTTCAGTAAGCGGTAGGGTAAACCGTAGGCTAAGCAGTCAGCAGTGAAACGGATACAAACGTGAGGCAAAAGACGAAATTCTACGTAGGAAGAAAAGGCAGGCGGACCGGCAACACGAAACGGTCGTGACATTAAAAGACAACGATTNTTACATGGGTTAAAATTGTGTCGATTAAGTTTTACGCTCTTACTTATTTATTATTAAGCTGAAGTTTATGTGTCTTTAGTTCATTAGTATGCGTACTTGATAAGCAAATTTCTCAGTTCAGTAAGCGGTAGGGTAAACCGTAGGCTAAGCAGTCAGCAGTGAAACGGATACAAACGTGAGGCAAAAGACGAAATTCTACGTAGGAAGAAAAGGCAGGCGGACCGGCAACACGAAACGGTCGTGACATTAAAAGACAACGATTTTCGCTATGCTGCAGTACAAAATTTTTAGAAAATTATGTTTTGTCTTGATTTTGTCGAATGAAATAAATGGTTTTTTTTTGTCAGAAAAATACGCTTCTTTTCGTTTTTATTTATTGTTTTAGCGATGTTTCATTTTCAGGTTCTCCCTTTCGTTTCGATGGTTTGTTCTTGGATTTTTTGTTGTGATTTTGCTCTTGTGTTGCATTGAACAATTCCACCAGTTGCTGTATTATTTCATAAATCTCTGCTGAGAAAAAAACAATCGGTTTCCCTGTCTAATGTGAGCATTGTTGATTCGAACGAATGACAAAGTATAGAGTGAAATTGTTACACCATTGTGATAAATCAAATCGATCAAATTAGTAGCAAAGCAATTTCTTCGCCGTATAAAAAAGGAAATGTCCAATTAAAAAATCGGTAAAATAAAAAGATTAAAACCCCAATTATGTTATACACTATCAGTATAAAGGATTAACGCGGACAGAAAAGGCTAAATGCGCCTGAAAGCATGTTTCCGTCTTGTAACATAAAATGAAATGTTTAACAAGTGCCTTACTGTACGAAACAATTTAAAACCAAACCAAAACAAAAAAAACCGCGCAACATTACTCTACCAAAGACTTTTATCGGGTTTCAGAAGGTTATTAAAAAAGTTAGTCTTACAAAATTATCGTAACAATACACACAAAATCCTTAACAAACTTTAATAGGTAAACGCAAAGCAATACAGCAATTAAGGAAAGCAAAGCTAATGCAAATTTTGCTGCTACGCAATTCTGCAAGAAAAACTAAAACAAGTATGCTTCAACATGTGCCACGAAAAGTTTACTACTCTTAAACAATATTACCAAAACAAAAAAACAATGCAATTTTTACCGTTTAACCCTTTTGACAATTTCGCCCGGAAAAGTTTTTTCGTTACTCTTTCTCTCAAATTCACACAAATATAATGAACTAGCTAATGAATAAATAAATTACAATAAATCTACGCAAATCGTCAACGGCAAACCCGGTAGTCATCCTTTTCGATGATTTAGGGCTGCATTTCAACGATCTGCGTAGGCAAATGTTAACACGTTTCGTCCCGTTTTAGCTCGTATTTCACCAATTTTAACCTACCAAGTGACTTATAACTACCGACTAAGCATCTGAAATAAGCAAATATGCATAGCGAAATGGTAAAACAAACGAAACATCTTTTCCTCTATCTCCTTAGTATCGATAGTGTTTGCTTCCATACTCCCATTAGCAAGGATCGCGTAAGGCTGTTCCGTCTTTTAAGCATGAGCCACTGAGTGCCTCACCAAAGCAAAAGAAGCAACCGGCGAAGCGGCATCTCGTCTTCGACTGAACTTTTTCACACTCCCGCTCGAAACGTTCCAGTTTAGACCATAATAAGCATACATGCATGTATGTTGATAAATAAATATATGTAGAGAATAAATGCTGCAGCAACGTCGAATGGTTGATCCTTTGCGGTACAATGTTGACAAACGCGATCGTTCTTTACCTTTGCGGGTCGATGCAAATTGAACCTGCAAACAGTCCCGGAAGCAAACTAATCAACCCATTCGGTGGGTTCGCTTCCATAATGGGTACAGTGGAGCAGTGCAATAAAGGAAAAAAA